>SCDT01002513.1:364-10782 GCA_004143765.1 Drosophila melanica | reverse complement strand
CTTTTGTTACAATAGTTTAGTTAGGGTTGCAGGTGAAAAGGTCACTGCTTTGAGTTTACAATAGTCAATAACCAATAACTTTTACAGAGTATTGAGCAGTTGGTTTCATCTAGACTTTATATTAAATCTTGAGAGTTCACATTTAGTTTATGCTTAAAAGTATATTAAATTTATTTTTCTCTCTCTTTTTTCCTTGCTTATTGCTTAAGATGTTTCAATTCGCATAAAAGGATCGTTCCATATATGGGGACTTGTGTTAAGCGCGTTTTTATAATTTGTTTTCTCTTTTTATTTTTATTTTTTGGTACATCATCTTTATGTCAACGTCAACTTGAATGCCCCGTTATCAACTGCTGCTTCTGTGACCGTGCCACAAAAATGCATAACAACAACAACGACGACGACGACGACGGCAAAAAACGACAACCATTTTGGATTTTTGATGGTCGCTGAAACTGTTCTTGACTGGCATGTGGCATTCACTGGCTTCCGCTGTCGATGCTCATTCTGTTTGCACTTATCGGCGAATGCCCATGGTCCTTGCCGATGCAGTGGTTTGACACTGAGAATCCTGAGGAGGTGCCATGTCCCGGCAACTACAACATCAAATGCAATGCATTCCAGGCAAGTGCCGCTGAGGCAGCTCCTACTGCTGCTGTGTGCTTTCGTTTTGCATGCTTTCAGCTTCAAGTGGCTAGCTGTTCGGTCGTAGTCCGAGTTTATCCTTGCCAGGAGCTGCCGTTGCCATCGAGCGTTATTGGATTTCGTACTTTATGCTCGTTTCTAGTGGATTATTATGTACAAGCCGCACACCCACACACCACAGACGCACACAGACACACACACACACGCACAGATAGTCTGGGCGTTTAGTTTTACTCGACTTTTGCTGGGTCCTGCAACTTTGGCGCACATTTTCTGCTCAAGTTATTAGCAGCCTGTTTTTGTCAGCCAGCATGGCTGTATCTGTGAGCGTGTGTATGTGTGGGTGTGTGTGTATGCATTACCATATTTTATCAATTTTCCAAGCCATTAGATGAACGGCAATTTACGCCGGCAGTCGCACTTGAAACCAGCGAGCGAGCCCAATTTGCACTTGAGTTGAGCTAGTAGCCACAAGGACGATGGCAACGGCAACAATACAAGAGAGCTGGCAGGGACAAACTATATGGCTCATTGATGAGCGCCGTCACTCAGCGTCGCTTTCATTGTGTTATTAGAATGTCCAGTAGCTTAAGCTTAACAATTTACTTATGCTTTCACCACAGAAATTGTTGTTCCTGCGCTGCTTCCGCGTAGATCGAATTTTCCGTTGCATAAATCAATACATTGTGGACACCATGGACGAATTCTTCATATTGCCGCCAGTTGTGAGCTTCTCCGCCATTTATGAGCAAACGACCTGCGCGATACCCGTTTGCTTTGTACTGAGCGCCGGTTCGGATCCCACCAGTGATCTGCTTAAGCTGGCCGATATTGTGCTTGGAGGCATGGCCAACTTCTGTCACATTTCGCTTGGACAGGGACAGGAGAAGACGGCCCTGAGTATGCTGGACACAGCCTTGCGGCAGGGTCAATGGTTGATGCTGCAAAATGGTCATTTGCTGGTCAAATTTATGCGCGAATTGGAAAAATTTCTGGATAAAGTTGAAAATCCGCATCCCGACTTTCGTCTATGGATCACCACAGACCCAACACCGGCGTTCCCCATTGGCATGCTACAGAAGTCCCTTAAGGGTAAATATCTTTTGGTGTGACTATATCCAAGGCACTATCAACGCTAATCAATAATTATATAGTGGTCACTGAGCCGCCCAATGGCTTAAAGCTGAATCTGCGCTCAACGTTCATCAAAATTCGCCAGGATCGTCTAGAGGCATGCTCCCATCAAGCATATCGTTCATTAATCTATGTGCTCGCCTTCTTCCATGCTGTTGTGCAAGTATGTAGTTCAGTAGTTTCAAGGCTAACAAACAGCCAAATTTGTAGCTGCATTCTCGATGGGTGCTGGTACAGCTGTGTCGGCGATGCCATGCACTCTGTTATTTATTAATTTGTTCATTTTAAGCTGTTTGCTGAAAGCATTTTGGACACAACTGCGCTGAAAGTTGCCCAATTGATGCAGCATCTAACAAACTCAAAGTTTTATTGATAGCCCAGATACTTTTTCATCAATTAATCTGTTTGTCCCACATGTCCTCCCTTTTTCAATTTCCCCATCCATTAGGAACGCCGCAAATACGATAAACTCGGCTGGAATATAGCGTACGATTTCAACGATACCGACTTTGAGGTATGCACCGAAATTTTGCGCAACTATTTAACCCGTTGCGCCGAGGATAAGATACCCTGGAATAGTCTCAAGTACCTCATTGGCGAGGTCATGTACGGCGGCCGTGTTATTGATGATTTCGATAGACGCATTACCAACTGCTATATGAACGAATATATGGGCGATTTTCTGTTCGATGTATTCCAAGAGTTTCACTTTTACGAGGACGACTACGCGGACTATTGCTTGCCCGACGACGAGACCGTGCTCAAAGAGGACTTCATTGGTGAGTCTTTTGGAAGGACGAGCAATGCGACATAACCTATTTACATACGTAATGCACTGATAACAGCCCACATTGACAAACTGCCGTTGGTCAATAAGCCGGATGTATTTGGTTTGCATCCAAACGCGGAAATCGGTTATTACACAATGGCCACGCGCAACATTTGGAACACCCTGATTGAGTTGCAGCCACAAACTGGTGAGTGACTGGCCAATGAGCTACACACAAATTCCGGGTACATTGATTCTATAGCACAGCACGCCACTTCAGTTTTTACAGTTNNTATTGCAGATATTTTAAAAACTTTCGACACTATTATATTTTTAATTTTTTATGAAATTTTAAAAAACTTTGAAATCACACTCGGATTTCGAGATCAACTTTGTTTTGCACATTTTCGAAATTTAGCACCTGTTTTTTTTATCATCAGGCATATACACATGTATCTATATCCTATAAACTGTTTGTCAATTCGGTTTAAAAGCGGAAGCCATTTACAAGTAAATGGTTTAATTTACATGCAGCGTGTGCCAATTGTCAGCCGTTTATTACATTTTATCTTGTTGATTTTCATTGCTGTTGCATTTCTGGCATGTTAAATTTTTAATTTAATTTAATTAATTAGTTGCGGTTTTGCAATTAACTTTATTGCATGCGCCATTATAGCCGTCGTACAATAACAGGGCATACATTAAAATTTAAAATAGATGCACACGCACACACACACACACACACATTCACGCACACACACACACACTCGAAACAAGTATACACTTGTTCGCTGAGCGCCGCCCGCACGCCGCAAATCGCCAGAAATCGCCACAAAAAAGCTGCGAATTCAGTTCAAACCTCACCGCACCTACCCTGATCCACATCCGCAGCAACAAAAATTGGTGAAAACGTCACCCGAAAGTCGATAATTTTGCGTTACGAGCTTAAGTGGGTTAAAGCCGCCATCAGAGAGCACTTTTCCATTTTCCGCACTTGCACTCGACGCTGCCATGTATGCCATATTTATACATTCTTTTTTGTAAGTGTCATCTCAATGATTCTGCAAAAAAGTTTTTACATATACATATAAACAATTTAACAAAATTTTGTGTTTTGTGTGTGTTTTTTTTTTTTTTGTATCACCTTTGCGCCAACGTAGCGACCAAATGGACACCAAGTGATGTCAAAACTGGTAATGTATTTCATTTTAACAGGCGTCACTCTTCCGCCTCCGCACAGCTGGTAAAGATTAACTTAAATAATAAGCTCAGCGATGTAGCTCATTTAAAAAATCGAAAAGTCTTACAGTTTTATTTTGATTTTCTGTAAAGTGAGAGTAACTCCCCAATACTCTATTTGCGCGACTTTTGAAAAATGTGTGCAAAGTACTCATAATTGAATCTGAAACCTTTTTTGCAACTCTCTTTGAGGAAAAAATAAAATTTTATATTTTTAATAAATTTTTAACAGAATAACAGGTTGTATATACATAAAATTCATACTTTTCAATACACTTTTCTTCACTTTCTATTTACTTCACTATTGTAGGATAGCTGTCTAAAAAATTATTAACAATTTTTATATTCATGAGCTTTAGTATATTTTAATTGACAAAGAAGGGTTTAACAATAAAAATTTTTTACATAAAGTGTTATGAAACAATATAAGCATGATAAAAACGTAAATTAATATAAATGACAATGTAACGATTAAAAAAATGTACAAATAAGAGTGCTCTGGTCGGGATTGCCCTGCTAGTACACACAAAAAGTACACAAACAAAAGCATACACATACACACAAGCACACCCACATCCCCACACTGTGGAAAGTGCAATCAAGAATAATTTCAGTATTCAAATACCTCTACACGAGGTAAAAATCTAGGGGTGAGCGCACATTCATTCCCAAAAATTTCTGATATCACATTTTTTGTCGAAGAATATTCAATTTAATATATGAACTATTGCACATTATAAAAAAAAAAAAAAAGTTAGGCATTCTGCACTGCATGCAAAAGCTCCAGCTTTTGTATACCTAAAAATAAAAATAGTTTTTTTCCATGTGCCGAATGCCCAATTATTAGTTTGTTTATAAACCGTAGGGCTGTTATTTTTAGCGGATTTTAGCTATTTCAAACCTTTAACAAATAATTTAATAAAGAAAGAACATAAGCAATAGATGTCTAAATTAACTCCTGAAAGCCCCCAATGGACCCAAGGGCGCTGACTTACAGCTTTCATATCTGATGAACAAAATTAGCTATCACACGTGGTGAGATGTTTTATGTTTTATGTAAATGACATCTTTTGATCAGTATACAACTGATCGGACTATCGCAGCAAAACTTCAAAGGTTTCGCGTTTACATTTCAAGCAATATAACATAAGTTTGATCTGCAAATTATATATAAATTAAAACATTAAACAGCAAGTCTGAATAGTCTCTTATCTAGACAGTTGATCATTTGTTCAGATACACAGACTCGTCGATTGATCCTGATCAAGCATATATATAGTGTATGTGGCCGATTTTGCCATTTGCATAAAACCAGTATACCCTATTTAGCAATTTTTCCAATGGATATAGAATGAGATCATTTGCATTTATAATGGTGATGGTTTCCTTTGTCATTGTCAACCCCAACTTATCTCGTTTAACTTCCCAATTCAGGCGAGGGTTCGGGTGGAATCAGTCGAGACGAATTTATCGACTTTGTGGCTGCGGGAATACTTAAAAAACTGCCACCCGCCTTCGAGACGTGGCGCATACGTAAGCAAATCCTAATGAGTTTGTCACCCACCGGTGTGGTACTGCTGCAGGAGCTGGACCGCTTCAACATTTTGGTGGTGCGCATCAAGAAGACGTTGGAGCTGCTGCGGAAGGTAACTAAAAGATTGCCATGGCTCTGGCTTGGCCCGGCCTGTCAATAGGAAGCTTACNTGGTGGTGCGCATCAAGAAGACGTTGGAGCTGCTGCGGAAGGTAACTAAAAGATTGCCATGGCTCTGGCTTGGCCCGGCCTGTCAATAGGAAGCTTACATAAATCCTTCAGTATTGTTTTGCATTTTGTTTATGCATTTGCCAACTTGGCTGGCGACCAACGCTCGTGGTCGCCCACTTGCCACCCATAAGCAAATTTGAATGCGATCCTTTGCTGGGCTGCTGCATTTTGTTGCCAAAATAAATTTGCAAATGCAAATGAACTCTGCCGCTGCCGCTGTTGTTGCCATTGTCTTGGCGCGTTTTTTTACGGCGCGCCCGCACCAATGCTCTGACCATCCCTCCATACATGCACACATATGTGCTGTCATTGTGCCTTTTAATTTAATTGCATGCTCTCCGCAGGCCATCGCCGGCGAAATCGGCATGGACACTATCCTGGACAACATTGCCAACTCGTTATTTAATGGCCTGCTGCCAACGGTGTGGAGCAGCCTGGCGCCGGCCACATGCAAGCAGTTAGCCAGCTGGCTGGAGCATTTAAAGGTGAGTCGCAGGTCATTAATCACCTGGGTGGAAAAATCAGTCAGGCCCAGATCCGGACAGTCCACTAATCAGCTATTCGCTTTCACCGCTTTGGTATTTCAGAAACGCGCCGTGCAGTACAAGTATTGGTCGATCTCGGGCGAGCCGCTAGTCATGTGGCTATCTGGACTCCATATACCGCAGAGCTATCTCACGGCTTTGGTTCAGGTTAGGAGTGAGCTGTTGCCCGTATCTAAATGGTCAGTTAGTTTAACAAAGTGCTGCCCCTTTTGCAGGTGGCCTGCCGCAAAAACGCCTGGCCTCTGGATCGTTCCACGCTGTTCACCTATGTGACCACCTACGTGGAGCCCGACGACGTCGAGGAGCGCCCAGAGACGGTGAGTCCAGTTGTCTACGTCTGCCCGGCTCTAAATACAAAACTATGACCGCTCCCCCTTGTGACCTGTGTGGGGCCCACCCGCGGCTGCCACTAATTTTGTAATTAAGAATTCTGTTTGCATTTTAATCGTTGAACTTTTTGCAGGGCTGCTATGTGCATGGTCTCTACATAGAGGGAGCACGCTTTGACACAAAAGCCGGTCAGCTGAAGCGCTCGCATCCGAAAGTTCTCGTCGAGGAGCTGGCCATCCTGGCCGTGGTCCCCATAGAAGCGCACCGGCTCAAGCTACAGGTTTGTATTTATCTTGTTGCTGTCTTTCGGCTCTGGCTCTGGCTGGGTTCGACGCCGTCTGCATGTGACAAGTACTAATGTCCTCTTGTATCTGCATATGCGTTGGGTGGGGCGGGTATTCGCCCCCGCTGATATTTGTTTAAATGCCGTGCACTAAATTACCAACAGCTTCCGCATTCTCCGCAGCTAATGGGGCAGCTGTTGTGCTAATTGTTTCTGATTTTAAATACGGAGTTTTTTAACTTTTGACTGGGGCTGCGCAGCATAAAAATGGGGAGAAAATCTGAGCATTTAGTCCAAGCTCTTTTTTAAGATAGAGCGACAATTTGAAAGAATGTTAGCATTAAAATAAACTAGTAAATATTCGTATTTGTTTAACTAAAATCCATTGAAATTTACCATTTTCCAAGATTAGTTATATCAAATAAAAACTGAAAACCAAATGTAAGCCCCTCAACAATTGTATCTTGATCTTTTCAGAACACTTTCCTGGCGCCTGTTTACACCACATCGCTGAGACGCAATGCAATGGGCGTTGGTCTGGTATTCGAGGCAAATTTGGCGACCTCTGAGGATCTGAGTCACTGGATATTGCAGGGCGTGTGCCTCATATTAAATACGGATACATAGGAACGATGAAGAAATGTGTTCAATACAATTTTCCTTATCGTCCTCTGGATGAATGCAAATAAATATATGTTTGAGGATCTGTATTGGCAATTATTCAAGTATGTTATGTATTTTGAGTCTACATGTGAATATCTAGTGCGTTTCAATAACGTGTTTTGTGCCTCGACCCACTCTCGCTGCGTCGCCTCTCCTGGCATTACCTGCGCCGGCAACATCCGAAGCAGCTCTTCAACTTATCTAATATGTTTGATTTCATGGAGGGCAATAGTAGTTCGAGATTCTGGGTGCCGCCGCTGTCATCGGAGTCCAAGTCCGATTCTATGGTCATCTCTTGTATACTAAAAGTGTCGGTAAGCTCGTGATTCTGCTGACGTCGTTTGGCACGCTTCAGCTGTGCGGGGAAGAAGGATATCTCCTCCGCCTCATCGCTGCTCTCAGACTTATAATCGACCAGCGGCTTCTGCTCCTGTTCGCCCGGTATTGGCAACCGATTAATCGGTATGAGTGTGGCCGCTTGTGTCTTAGTTGCCTAAAATAGAGCCGCCGTTTAAGCTCGAGGACATTCAATTTGATTTAGTGCACCCACCTGCTCCTCCTGGTACTGTGTATAATTGCGCCTGGCACGCTCGACCTTCAGTTCCAGTTTTCGTTGCAGAATACGGCAGGTATTTGGGGGTTCGCTGCGCTCTGTCCCTCGCCCGGCCCTATCTTCATCGATTTCAACGGTCGTCGGCGCATACACCTTGCTGGCACCCCTAAATGCCACCTCAAACTCCAAATCTGACATATGTTTCGGCGCTCCACTGGCTGTTTTCTGCATTGGGCTTGGCCATGAGCTACAATTTCGGTGTTGAGTTGCTTGACCACTTACCAGCAAACCAGCTGCACCATCCTCGTATATATTGGACTGTCTATCCTCGCTGTCTATACCGCTGTCTTCCATAATACTATAACTTAAGCTAGCTTGTTTTGTTTATTTAAAAAATATTATAAAAAAAAATTGCACGCGATGAGAAAAACACAAACAAATTTTATGACTCTGTGTACTACTCCTAACTCCAATCCACCCCTAAGAAGCACAGCGCAGAATCAACAAACAGCTGCAACGCGTCGCTTGGTGGAAAATCAATAAGCCCTTATCGTACAGCGTTGCCACATTGTTTAGAGCTTTGAAATATACCTTAAGTATTTAAATATATACATATATATAAATATATATATGCTAATAGAATAGAATTTTTATATTTATACATATGCACTCTTTATTAAATAATTTTAATTTATTTACAAATATTTATTAGACTTAAATTGCTTTACTCGTTGCACAAATATCGTAGAAAAAACACTAAATAATATATAAAATGAAAATAAGTTTTAGCCACTTTCTTCTATGGATTGAATTTAAATCAAGAATAAATAGGAACAAAAACATAAAGTACTAATACTATTTTCTCTTGTGCTGGAAGAAATCGTTTGTGTTTGTTCGTTACATATTTGATCTGTGGGCTATGCATTTGGCTGGTGTGTTTGGTCTCTCTGCCGGTTTTGTGACGTTGCTCATTTTCTGAATAATTTTTGGTTTAAACTCAATCAATGCAAAAGTCCAACAAAAAATGCTTGGCTTGAAAGTTTGGTAGTATGGAATTAAAGCGCATTCGGATGAGGCTGCGATATCTGTCCAGCCAATGTGCAGGATCTGCAACAGAACTTTGCATAGTACGGATTCACACAGTACTTGCCCTCGACAATCATTTTGCAGTTGGCAAAATAGAAATTGTCAATACATTCGGGCGATACTGGTACGACAGCTGCAGGGATTAAGCAAAATAGAACATGAGTTCATATCTCAGTTTAATTTCACAATTACGTACATTCGATGTTAACTCTCTCCTTGCTGATGCTGTAGCTATAGCGATTGCGCGCTGTGCATCCATATAAGCCGGAATCCTCGGAGGTCACATTTTCGATAATTAGAGTATGCGGCTCGGCTGAAGAGCGGAAATGGAAAACAATAAATTACAATAAACCCAATAAACTCTGAATAAAGTCTTACATCTGATCAGCACGCGTCGGTCGTTATCATTTATAGGTATTTCATCCTTGGTCCAGGTCACATCGGGTGCCGGATTACCCGTTACGACGCAATCAATTTTAATAGTGGAGCCGACCGTGTAGTTATTTTGAGGATCCATACCAACGACAGCTTGGACATCGACTGTTTAAAGATAATTTTAGATAAATTTCCCATTAGCTTTAGCTCTTTACGCAAAACCAAAAACACAAAACAAACCATTCCGTAAATAATGTCGTGCAAATCGTACTTACCTCGGGGATCGTGTGGGGGCGGCACATAGACCGGACGCGAGGGTTTATATGGATAGGTTGGCTTTTGGGTAACTGGCGCCGTTACTGGGTCAATAATATATTTCAAGTACTTGGCATCCTTTTTGCTTACATCGCGCGCTGGTCCCACCGCTTTGAGTGTAACATGCAGCGAGACGGGACGTCCTCTGTTGTTGTACACATCGCAGTTATACATGCCCAGATCGGACAGCCGTATAGAGCGGAAGAAGAGCGAGTAGTCGCGAATCATTTCGGCGCGACTCGTGTCACCGCCCATGCCGAACAATCGACTGTCGCGCCACCAGCTGACATGAGGCGCCGGATAGCCACCAGCCGGACAACGAACCAATGCTGGTCGGTTCAGTTCCACAAGTTGCGTGGCGTTCTTGTCGCCATAGATATAGGCCGGCAAATCTTGAGGCTCTACCAACACCAACACAAGACAATAGCAACATGCAAATGGTTAAAAGCAAGCAACATGCACAATTGCAACAAAAATAAAAGAAGTTAGTTATTATTATTAACACCAACACCAAATCAAGCCAAAACCAAATGCAATGCAAACAGTTAAAGAAGCCAATTGCAATTCACTTTGATGGGATAGTCTATGGAAATCAACAAGAATCACAGGCTAACCTTAAGGCATTTTAATGTGTGATCTCAATTACAAAAATATACTACTATCATAATTTACTGCTGCCATTATTATTAAAACCCTAAAAATTATGTACGTATGATA
>SCDT01002512.1:0-12575 GCA_004143765.1 Drosophila melanica | reverse complement strand
TTAATTAAATGCAAAAGAAACTCAAATCAAAACATTTTTTTTAAACACGTCTTAAGAAATTATACTTTATATATTAAAATACATTCAATATGGAAAATCAGATGAGATATGTAGTTATGTACGTATATACAATACATAATATAAAAAACCTAAAAAAAAAAGACTCGTATTTTTTTAAACAAAAAAAATTGATGTTATTTAATTTTTTTGATTTTTCTTTTTATTTTTTTTTTTTTTGATTTACATAACTTTGTATTATAAATTTTCTCATTTCATAGTACATAGGATAAAATTTAGTGTTTTTGTTTATTTTGTGAAATTTAAATAAAAACAAAATCTCCCCCGACAAGGACACAATCCATCGTTGACCTTGTGGAGCGAGTGGGGGGCAGGGTAGCGGGAAAGTCCTGCGCTGCGACTGCACCACACTCGTTCCACTAGTTCGATACTCTGTCTGCTTCAACATCGGGCGATGTTTGTGATGCTAAAATAGTGCTGGAACGATTTGAGCGAGGACGCATCCGTTTGCTGGCCACCAGGACGGACATTTTGCGCAGCGTCATATAGTCACGGTTGAGCATGCGGCACAGTTCGATGAACGTGCAGAGGCGGGACGATTTGAGATCCTTGGCCAGATTGTAGGCACTGTTGAGCACATCCGACTGACGCTCAAACTTGCAGAGTATCGCGTGCGCCTTCGCCTGGAGCATCGTGGCCAGAAATTCCCAGATTTTACTATTCGCCCTGCGCGCCTCATCGATCGAACTTTTGGCATGCCGCAGACAGTGCACCAAATGATTCTCCGCGAGCAGACAATCGGCAATCTCGTAAAACAGATAGCTCCGCTCAATGGGCAGCGTCGAGAAGTGCAAGCGTTTGTGCAGCGATGCCTTTATCCGCCTAACGGTACACAGAGATGAGCACGATTTAGAGATTAAAAGGTTGCAATTTAAAAGAGCGTGACGTCACAATATCGGCTTAAGCTTAATTTACAGTGCGTTGGCATTGAAACGCATCACATTTTTTGACTTGTGAAGAACAAATATAAAGCAAGATTTTTATATATGCTGTATAAACCTATAATACAGATCTATGTCAAATTTCATTAAGCAAGCGATCCCACTTACGTCGGATTACTAATTTAGGCAAAAACTTCCGATATAGTGACGTCCCAGTGCTAAACAAAACACAGAAAACTTTGCCTGATCTCTTTCACTCTCTCTCTCTCTCTCTCTTACTTACTTGTACTGCTTGGCCTGCTCGAAGGCAACACCACTATCCTCATAGATGTACGTGGAGCGATCGCCGAAGACAACGCCCTGCCCTTCGGTGGGCTTGAATGGACTGACGCCGAGTAGATGGCACATGGAATCCTTGTCGTACGGCGATACCGAATAATCCGGTAAACGGTAGTTTTCGCACAGACTCAATGCCAAATGATTGTACACCTCGTTCATGAACTCCATTTTCCAAGGCATTATCCTTTGCGTTTTCAGCACAATAAACTCGCCCATAACTTTCGACACAAATTTGCGCAGGCGCTGTGGCAAAAGAAAATACAAAAACAATTTGTTGAAATGTGATCAAAAATTCCATAAATTATCCAGAATCTGATCTTAGTCTACATATGAAATGAAAGTCGACTAGACTTTAAATCAATTTTATAGCTTGAAAACAATTTGCAGAAGAATACTTTTGTGTGAAAGTTCGCCCATCGGCTATATAGCAAATACGACTATATACATATATTCAATATTGTTCACTTAGTACCAAATCACTTTATGTCTCTCTATGCGATTCTCATTACCTCAAGTAATAACTTTATATGTGATTGCCACGAATTCAAGTAATGATTTTATATGCGATTCTCCTAAATTCTCGTATTGCCCCTCAATGCGATTCTCATGAACTCAAGTAATGCCTCTCTATGCGATTCTGATGAATTTAAGTCTCATATCACATAGATTCTAATGAATTCAATAAATTAATGCAACTCTATGTAATTCAAGTTCAAGTTAATAACTCTCTTTATAACGCTCTCTCTCTTTTCACTCTCCTTGGTCTTTTAAATACTTGTATATATTATATATATATTGAACCCGGAACACTCCTATACTCACCTCAACATCCTTCTGTGCACGCAGTGCTCGAATAGTGCGCAAAATGGAGAGCATGTTCCTATGTGCCTGGTACTGTATCCGATACATGTTGGCCTGATGGAAGCGCTCCGACATCTCCGGATTGGACATCTTCTGGTAGACCTCGTTGTACATGGGGCTGCGAGCGTGCAGCATTTTGGTGAACTTCTTGACGCGGACATAGGCATGATTCAAATATGCTTCGCGTTCGGGCGCCGAGTTGAAATACTTTTGCAGCAGGACAATGGGATTGTGGCGTAGCGTTTTCAAGAATGCAATATCAATCCAGGAGCCTTGTAAATAGTTCTGATAATAGATTTTTGTTTTGCGTTTCCGTCGCGCCATCTCCAATGGTGAGATATCACTCAGATGCTTTTCGGTCAGGCTTCTCACGTCGCATTGGTTCAGATCCTTGAGTGCTTTCCAGCGCGTAGTCACTTCTGGTGGCTTCTCTGGCGTCAGTATTTCCTCGTGAATGGAGCGCAGCTTGGCCAGATTTTTGATAAAATAGGGACTCAAACTGTCGTTCACATTGTCCTTAAAGTTGCTGTCGACAACGCTGAGGCGCCGATTGAACGCCAATTTCATGGAGCCCGAATGAATGTTCAAATTGTCGTGCAGCAATATTTTCTGGTCCTCGAATCTATTCAGATCGTATAGCGCATCGGCTATGTGCAGATTGACGAACGCATTACGTGGCGCAATCGCGTCCGCTTTCCGGCCGTCAGCAAGCGCCTCCTCCGCCTGCGCGATCCGCCGCTTGAAGCCGCTCCGCATGCACAGGGCCAGCACGTCGTCGGTGTTTTCCTCGATGCCCTTATCAAAGTAAATCATGGCGGCCGTATTACGGCGCGTCCGCGACAAGTTCTGCGCCCAGCTGCGATAAATGGAGCGATGCTGATTCACGGACCAGCCCAATATCTCCCATGGCTGCAGATTGGGTATTAGAGTAGCCGAAGGCACATGCAGATCGCTTCTGATCGTACTCATTGGATTTAATTATAAAACTCTCAAAAGGTTTATTTGAAAAAAAAAATTGAAAAAACCTAAAAAAAAATACACAAAACAAAAAAGTTCTAAAACGAAAATGTTTTAAACGAATCTAATATCGAATTCAAAATAAATGCAAAATTAAAAAAAAAAAAATTAAAAAAAAACATCATGACAAAGATTTCCAGAATACTTTAAGCACACATTTAAAAACATTTTAAAACTTTTATTAACATTTTATTAAAACTTTGGCAACGCTTTGCCAACTTATTTTGAACGAGTTGGCAGGTCGCATTCACATGCTGAAATTTATTTTCAGGCCAAATTCCTACAAGCAAGATAAGTTGCTTCCAACCATTTCCGATAAGATAGCGGTAACAAAAACATGAAAACCCGTTAAAAAAAATCGGATATTTGTTCAGAACATTCGGTGTTTTTTTTTTACATATATGTAAATCTTCATGAGTCTTAAGATTATCAACAAGTGCACTTTTACAAATAATTTTCCGTTCACCTTGCTAAAAATAGATGAATACAAAAAAAAATAAAGAAATTCTATAGCATGCATGCTCGAGTCCGGTCATTTACTCCTTATCCTGGAAGGGATCCTTGCGTATGAACTTGTCAAGGCGCTCATTGCCATCCGACTCTACCTGGGACAGCTGTGAGAAGCCCTCCTCATCGACAAAGCATATCTCATGACCATCGGGATCGGCTAAAATGAGCACCGTGACGGTTGCCTTTCCGGGCGTATCTAGTGTAATCAGTGGCTTCAGTATGGTGCCGCCTGCCTTCTCGACACTCTTGAACAGCGGCTCCTGAGCGGATGCCGGCACCGCGAACGCAATCCGCCCATAGGCCTTGGCGCGGTCCAATGGCGTATTTATTTTCGTGAGGCGCAGCGACGCCTGATTGGCACCATATGTGAGCAGAAGCGAATCATTGCTCTCATTGACCACGCTCATTTTAAGCAACTCCTGCCAGTACTTGCGCGAGGCAACCAAATTGGTGACATGCAGCTCGACCTGTTGCACTGGATCTGGATTGGCAGTGGGCGTCGCCTCAACAATATAGAACTTGTAACCATCTGGGGAGGTTAGCACACTTGTCTGCCCCTCTTTCGTTACCGGATACGAGTGGTGAGCGACACGCGCTAATATATCCTTGGAATGTATGGTGACACCGCCAAAGTCGTTGCCTGCAAGATGCTTTTCGTTTAGCAGATTGAAGTTTATTTAATTAACTACGGATGTGACCAGTTACCCTTCTCATAGCTCTTGACGCCATAGTTATAGGTCAGCTCGATGACAAAGTGAGAGCTCTCCGGGCCATAGCCGACCATGGTCTTACTCCAGCGATTGTCATAAGGCCTGCACAAGGTCAAAATGATTATTAGCAAAGTGTTGTTTTATTTTTTGCGCGCAACTCTCACCCATTGCATTCCGCATCGCAGCCCTCCTTGAACTCCTCGTGTCGCAGGACCTGCAAATATCAGGCAAAAGTGAAAAAACGATGCGAACAAAAAGTTAATTACAGCTACTAGCTTATCTAGTATGCGTTTAATAGGCGGCTGTTAAGCATCGCGTGATAGCCAACAAACTGCCAAATCATGTTGATCAAGATAAAAGATACATTGGTGACGACTGGCTATTCCATGTAGACATGATTTACAAGCCAGCTCTTCAAGTTACCTGCATGCCGAGAATACTGCGAAAGAAGAACGCATTCTTAGCGCGATTGCCAATCTTGAATACATAGTGTAAGGCGCGTCCCGGTACAGCTGCCATATTGCTTTGCCTAATCAAAGAGGTAACTAATATTTTATGAAAAGCTTATAAACAGAATTAGTTGTGACCGATATTCAACTGCTCTACTCGGAGCTGTGTAGTTGAGGTTTCTGTTTTGTGAGGAGCGAGCTCTCTATGTTAAACTGGTAACAGACTGTTAACCGTGTTGTATTTCCTCATGACATGACAGACTGAAAGGTTGCACAAATAACAGTTCCATTATTCGGTGCTAATGCAAAAGAATACGATTAAAGCGAGTAGTAATACATTGATTGCATTGCAATTACGACGCGTTAGCTTGCACTTTTATCAAATTATAGTCCGATGCTTTTACGTGCTTTGACAAAACAATAAAGCTTGAAAAAGTAATTACATCAAAACTAAATTTACAGGATTTTTTATTTGATTATTCCTGTCAGCTGAATGAAATACTGCTTCGATCAAACATTTCATTTCCCGATGCTGTGACGTCACAATGCTACGAGTTCATAATTCTTTACATAACCGTAGCTCTCTCAAGCCGACTACATCCGATATATTGAAAAAACATTTTTTTTTTTTGCGTATACCAAGAAAAAATAAACTAACACGAAACTTGTTTGCTTTAACGTAACTTTGGGCACAGCTGTATTTTTGCACAGCAATATTGTCAGGTGGAATTAATTAAAATCGATAACAATGCAATCGAAATCGTTTGAAGAGGAAAACTCGTTATAATTACAAAAATGTTCAAATACATTTTTTTGTCAATTTTTCGGCTAAGGTATTCGGCAGCAGCATATTAAATTTAAACATAATTTAAAAAAAATATATAAAAAGCCGAATAATCAAAAATCATGCTTTCGGAAATTGTTCGTTGATTGATACCGATTTGAAAGTACTTAAATAATTTAAAATGTTCTCGCCCTTCAAAAAGTCCTCCATATTGCTCGACATCTATCTGATATTGACACGTGAACGACGTACAAGCTGCTCGCGAGTGTTATCCAAAATATCAGTACAAATGCATTTGATTCTATCCGTAATAGGAGCCTTTAGCATACAATTTGTGCAAATTTTGGCATCTTCGTCCTCGATATGTCCCCAGTTAATCCAGTCCGTGAGAGTATTCGGTTCGCCTGGGGGCGATCGCAGTCTCTCATCGAACATGTCCAAGAGTAAGTTGGTGCTGCTGAGGCAAATAAAGCACATGTCTTTTATATCCATGTACATATCCATTATTTCCAAATAAATCGACAATATTGTTGTAGTATCTACTAGAGTTTGTCAGACTATCTGAATTCTAGTCAAAAATATACTCATTCGAACGGTGCTGCCAACCGATCTAAATTTATTATACTACTTTGCTTTTATTTCGATCTCTCTGGTAGCCCGTTGGTCAGTTATCGATGTACTATCGATAAAGATAGCTGTTAAAGCCACATCGCTAAACAACTCGCTTGCTCTTGTTGTGTAACTAAACAAGTACTTTTTATTGAGTTTAGCAAAATAAATAATAAATATTCGACAAATTCAACAACCTTCTCATACTTACAGACACCCACAATGTCAGCAGCCGCACCCCGAGGTTCAGTATCCCTGCTGAAGCGCGCCTGGAACGAGATACCCGACATCGTTGGCGGCTCGGCCTTAGCCCTCGCAGGCATTGTCATGGCTGGCATCGGTCTTGCCAACTACTACGCCAAGGATGGTGACAATCGCGTCTACAAGTTGGGCTATGTAGTCTTTCGGGACGATGACCCACGCGCCCAGAAGGTGCGCACCGACGAAGACAAGTAAAGAAACGCTGTGAAATGCACTGTTCTTCATTCATTTTTTTTCGCAATATAAATAGCTAAGTAAATATTAAACAATTGAGTGTGCATATACGTTCTACTGTCCTGGCGTGTAGTACAGGAACTGCGAGTTGCGGTGGCTGACTTTGTGGTGCTTCTGATACGCCGCCATCGTGTGATAACGTTCGTCGCACAAGACGCACTGGTAATTGGCCTTTGCGGCCAGCTCCGTTTCGCCCAGCGGTACGCCAATCTCGGTTTCTAAAAACATATTCATGAACCGTATTCAATTCGGCGCTGGAATTTCGATACTTACCCTCGTTCAGTTCATGCTTGAACACGATATTTTCAGACTTGATGCCACTGGTGTCTGTTTCAATAGATTGTTCGTTGGCATCAAAAGTCTTAACTGTAAACTTAATTGGCATTTGCTCCGCTGGCGGCTGCGGTTGCGGCGCTGCCTGCGAAATACGGGAACGATTGCGGCGCTGTTCAAACTTTAGCGCCACGTTGAACTCACTATTGGCCGTCATCCATTTATTGTTGAACTCGTAGATCATGATCAGTTTCTTCGTGCAGACGCGGCATATCTGCTTGGGATAGTCGTCGTCCTTGCTCAGAGCTGGCAGCGCAGCGGATGTGGGCAAACATGCCGACATTATCTCCGATATCGGGACGCTTTTCTCCAGGACCATGACCACGTCCACGAAAATGTTCAGTGCGTCCAGGCAGTCGTTGCCGCAAGTGCGGCATATATTTTCAAATATGTGCATTACGAATGTGCAGAAAACCGTTTTTACTAAAGTTGCCTCGTTGCATTGTATTCCTGAGCGCTCAGCATTTTTTCATTCTCGGTTTATTGTGTATAACCCGGCACTTTGAAAACTCGCGATCAGGTAAACACATCGGCTTACAAAGACCAAATTTTACAGACGCCATTCTACGATTTGCAGCGTTCAATAAATATCGATAGGTGTTTGCTATCGCTACCACACATTACCATAACTCGCGACATCCAGCTGTTTAATTGAATAATACATTTTTTAAAATTGTTTAATATTTTATTGATTATATATATGCAAATAAAACATATAAAACAATAAACCACATAAACGGTAAAACGAATACGGGACTTGGTTCAATCGTGCAGCCAAGTGAGTAGTTCAAACGAACTTATTCAGAACGCTGCTTCACAGCTCTACAGTGAATTTGTATTGCTCATCTCTAGTGTGGATTGTAAAAACAACAATGCAGCAAAAACGTATTTTGTACAGCATTGTTATCTCGTTTTTAATTATAAATCCCGTCACGGATGCCATACAGGCGCGCAGTGACAAGGAACAGCCCCAAACGGTGGTCTCCGGCACGGCTGTGCAGTCGGTGGTGCCCGTGCAAGCGCAGTCCCAAGCTGCCACCAGTTCACCGCCGGCTTCGACCTTCAATCCCTTGGGGCCGAATGTGATGTGCTCGTTTTTGCCTCGCGACTTTCTGGAATGCAAGGAGCCCATCGACCATCGAAACAACGATACGGCCCGGAAGGAAAAGGGTTATGGCTGCCTACATTTCGGCGGCTCCTCGTACGAGGATGTAGAGCACACAAAGGTCCAGTGCACGGTCTATACGGATATCGATTGCTACGGCGCACGCACCTTCTTCCGGGACGGCGTACCGTGCGTCCGTTACACGGATCATTATTTTGTGACCACGCTGATCTACAGCATGCTGCTGGGATTCCTCGGCATGGATCGCTTCTGCCTGGGCCAAACGGGCACCGCCGTGGGCAAACTTCTGACAATGGGCGGCGTTGGAGTGTGGTGGATTATAGATGTGATATTGCTGATAACGAATAACTTGCTGCCGGAGGACGGCAGTAACTGGAACCCATATGTCTAATTTAAAGAAGTGGCCCATGTGATAATACCAAATAGTAAAAGTTTTGTAAATAAATTAAACATTAGGAAATGAAAAAATAAAACTAAATCCAAATATTTAACAGAATTTATCTTAACGAAACCAGATATAATATATATGTATTTATTGTATGCAGTAAATATTTGAAATAAAAGTTATCAAAAAATTGCATGTGTAAGAAGTTAAAAAAAATTTCCTTACATCTCTCATTACATTTAAATATAAACACTGTATTTTTTTTGTTTTAAAACTTCAAATTTATAAAAAAAAAATCTTTTCTGCAATGGCAATTTAAATTAATTTTTTCTGCTCTTACTCATAGCATCTGTAAAATATCGGATGACTTATGTACATCGATATATCGATAGTGCGTCAGCATCGATTTTAACGTCACTAAAATGGCTACTTATCAGCAACTTTGAAAAAAACAACAGCACATATAAATCGGGTTTAACCGAGCTCTTCAACAGTTTGCACTTGCCGTTGGTGACTGCCAGGCCAAGTGCTTAACAATCACAACGTCTGATTACAGCTAATTACAATACACACATATATACCTATATATTTATATATATATTTAAATAGCCAAGCGATTAGCCGACCGTTCTCTGACAATTGCTTTGTCGGCGCCATTTTGACAAGTGTGCAGCTGTAGAAATGAAATTCTTTGTGGCGACCGCGTCACTGCTGGCCCTTGTGGTCATTGCAGCTGCCACAGATGATGAGGCGCCTATGCTCAGCGATAAATTTATTGAGCTGGTGCGCAAAAAGGCCAAGACATGGACGGTAAGTGTATTAAGCTACCTTAGCTGCTGACGTGACATTTCAACAAATGTAATATTTACACTGTCCAACCAGGTGAAACGAAACTTTGATGAGTCTGTGACGGAGGAGCATATACGCAATCTGATGGGCGTACATCCCGATGCGCACAAGTTCAATTTGCCCGATAAGCGCGAAGTGCTGGGTGATCTGCAAGAAGCTGATGGCGGTGATCTGCCCGAGGAATTTGATGCGCGCACTGCATGGCCCAACTGTCCGACTATTGCTGAAATACGGGATCAGGGCTCGTGTGGCTCCTGCTGGGCATTCGGTGCCGTCGAGGCCATGTCGGACCGTGTAAGTAACAACAAAAAAAAAAAAAAATCGAAAAAAAAGAAACAAAGCAAATGACGCATTTCAATGATGGTTATCGCACATTTGCTTATCGCCTGTACAATTGCGTTGCAATGCTAGTTTTTGTTTTGTTTTATCTGTCTGTATTTGCCAGTGTGCTCTTTGTTTTGAAAATGTGAAAATTTTGATGACTGATTTCTTTGTATACAAATGCGTTTGTAGGTGTGCATACACTCGAATGGCAAGATCAACTTTCACTTCTCGGCTGATGATTTAGTGTCCTGTTGCCACACTTGCGGCTTTGGCTGCAACGGCGGCTTTCCCGGCGCCGCCTGGAGCTACTGGACGCATAAGGGTATTGTGAGCGGCGGTTCCTACGGGTCGAACGAGGTAATCCGAAATAACATCAATCATGAACGATTGCAATAAACCCTTGTTCTTATTATATTTTGCATGACAGGGCTGCAGACCTTATGAGGTTGAGCCCTGCGAACATCACGTAAATGGCACACGGCCGCCGTGCCACAACGGACGCACGCCCCGCTGCCAGCACCAGTGCGAACCCAGCTACTTGGAGGACTATGCCAAGGACAAGCATTTCGGTTCCAAAGCTTATTCTATTGGTCGCAATCCTCGCGACATTCAACACGAAATCATGACCAATGGCCCCGTAGAGGGTGCGTTCACCGTATACGAAGATTTGATTACATACAAATCGGGCGTCTACCAGCATGTCCATGGCAAACAATTGGGCGGACACGCCATTCGCATACTCGGCTGGGGTGTTTGGGGCGACAGCAAGGTGCCCTACTGGCTGATTGCCAACTCGTGGAACACAGACTGGGGTGATAACGGTTTCTTCCGCATATTGCGCGGCGAAGATCATTGCGGCATCGAGAGCGCTATTTCCGCGGGTCTGCCCAAGGTGTAAGGGTTCCAAATTAACTGAATTATTTTGCTATTATTATACAGACAGATGTAAACAAGTAGTAACGCCTTAGTAAATAAATAAATACAAATTATAAATCTAACCACGTTTTCTAAATAATCCATTCTGTTTACACGCAGCTCAAATTATCAAGTTTCTCGAATTGAATGTTAAATGTAAATATGAATATATTATTTTAAATGCCAGTACTTAGTTTACAAGTTTATTATATTGTCAGCAGATCAGTTTCATATTCAAAACTTTTAAATGTGACTAAAGATAATATAATTTGTACTGAGAGAACCCCACATCTCCCGCTGTTCCAGATTCGAAAATTGCTGCACGCTAACACTCTCATGTGATCACTCTCATGTGATCTGCTCTGCCTATCAGCGGAGATTTCAATTAGTCGGCCACGGACCAAAGTCAATAAAACGATTCACTGGCAACCCCAGTCTCGAACTCTGATTTCCTTTCTGGTTCAAGCACCCCGTTGACAGTATAAAATTTATACAAGAGATAAGTTGTTACTCTATGGTCAATGTGCTTTTATATAATATTTTCTATAACTACAATCGATTAAAAATATTTACTAGGAATTGCAAAAATAAAAAGTGTTTTTTAAAATTATTTAAAATGTCGAATTAATCTAGTTAATAAATCATGACCAAAATGACATCAAACATGATAATCGTATCAGTTTGACATGCTTTTAGACAAAAAATGTGATTCCTAGAATCAGTTTAAATGTTGCATTTAATGCTAATTATGATATTTACAATCGATTTAAAATATAAGCTTCAAACATTTTTTAAAATGATTTTTTCACACAAGTTAAATGTAGAATTGATTTAAGTGAAAAACCTGATCAAATTGCCCTCAAACATGAACATCAGTGCAGATTTGACAATGTTATAGAAGTTTGAATTATGGCATCTATAGATCCGAGAGCTTTACATGTCAAAATATTTGACAATTTTGTTTTGTTTTTATGCAAATTGCGATTAAAAGTATAAATTTGAAATAGCAAATTTTTTTTTTTCGAAAATGAGTAAGGTAATAATAATTTTGACTATGGTTTCCAGAGAGCCATGTCTCAACATTTTGTCAATTTTAATTTGTCTGCAAAAATTGTAAAATGGGTGCAGGAAAACCAGTTTAAAGCTTTATCTAAAGCGGGTATAATAGAGTATAAATTTCAAGTTCCAAGTTCCTCTCACTTCGTGAACGAGTAACTAATAAAATATCTATAGAATGTATATTAAAGACCGCTGCTAAGTTTTTTTTTTACACATCTTTTTTTATTAATTTTTTTTTATTTGTAACATCAAATAGAACATTTTTTGTTTTTTTTTACCATGAACTTTTGTGTTTTTTTTTTTTGTTTTAAATATATGCATGTTTTATTTACTTGAACTGCCTATTGCCATTTCATTTTTGCATTCAACAAACAGCTAACACAGATCGAAAAATATTTGGACTGCAATATGGGGTACTCCCCCAATTTTGGGAACGCCCTCAACTTTTTTTTTTGCCTAATTTCGCATATTGTTTTCTTGCACTTACAAAAAAAAAATTGGAGTTTTCTTTTTGAAAATATATATGCAGGTTTTTTTCACACATATAGCTGCGTATCGCTCTTTTCTAACATTTTTTTTTAAATGCAGTTTTTGATCTGCTTTTTTTTTTTTGTAAATACATCGCATCAGGATTGCCCCATTAATGTTTTGTTGTTTTTATTTACGATTTTTGTTTTTGTTTTTGTTTTTTTTTGTAGAATTTTCTTTCAATAAATACATATATGTATATTTGATTTTTTCTGCCTGTGTACAGTTATGTATATATATATATATATAACTTTTTTATTTCTTTTGTAATCTCTAACGCATATTGTTGGACTTTTGCACTTGGTGTATGTATGCATACACAG
>SCDT01002510.1:0-12587 GCA_004143765.1 Drosophila melanica | reverse complement strand
ATTGCAAAATACCGAAATTTTTTAAAATATTAATATTTACGAACGTGAACGAGTATAACGCAGTCGGTAACGCCCGACTGCAACGTTCTTACTTGTTTGTAGTTTGAAATTGATAGGGATCGTTTATTATATTATTTATTGCATATATGAATAGTTTAAAACTCTGTTTATATTGTTGATTAATTTTAGTTTCTGGGTTTAGCATAGTTTTTAGTTGCTTACAATTAAAATACTGGCACTAGTTTTAGTTAATTTTACTTATTGTTCAACAATAAAAATATTCAACTTCAAAAAAACAAAAAAAAAGATTTTGAGTTGTTTTACTAAAAGCGTTCTTTATATTTTTTATTTCATTCAGTTATTATATTATATGACAATTGTTATTATAAAGAGTTAATTAACGTTCATATAAATATTTATTTTATAACTCAGTTTCTGATTTCATTTATAATAGCTTTTACTTTGTAATTTACTTTTTAAATTAATTTGAATTGCATTTCATTTTCAGTAAACCTTTCATTCATGCCAATAAATATTTTGCTGTACAAAATACTTTTTTAAACAATTGAATTAATTGCCTGTGATTTTCAAACAATTTTCTCGATCATTTGTCATTTTCTGTCGCACTTTGTCTATCCTTTTTTTTTAGAAGAGAGCCTCTTAGTTACACAATTTTGGCTACTTGCTCGAATATTTATATCTATTGCCACTTGAATGATTTCTTTGAGTTTTCTTTCTTTTCTTGTTTTCTCTTTGTGATACCTTTTTCAAATGTGCCCCGAAACTCTTTTCATTAAAGTTTTCACTTCTCACAACGTTTTGCCCGGTCTCGCAGTTGATTTTCTTGGTTCGCATTCGCTTTGCGCCACGATGAAACCGCAACTGAGTTGAATTTTCCGAAGCGGCGGCCTTTTATGCGCTTTTCCTGTCGGCTTCGTTGAATATTGAAGCGAAAAGCGACGAACGACGACAAAGCTTTCAATGAAAGCTTTTCCACTCAATTTCTACTTTCAATTTGGCCACATTCGATGCGACTGTTTACAGGTGTTTGTTTTGGCCCAAATATGCTGGCCAGCAAGAACTGTGCTCCTTGGGGGGCTGCAGTAAAAGCTGTTTTCCTTTTTAAATTACGCTGTTATTTTCGGGTCTTTTGGTTACGGGTCGCTAACCGCAACATTTGTTGCCCGTTTTGTTTGTGGTCGTAATGGCGTTTGCTTTTGGCTGTTGCAGGCAACTGTTGCCACTTGTTGCGTGGCTTTCAACTTGGTCGACGGCAGGTACACAACTTGTCAGCCAATTTATAAAGTTTGATTTTCGATTCTTACCACATTTATAAATAATTCAAGAGCGAAGCAAGAAATGGCTCTTTATATTTATATTTTGCCAATAATAATAACGCTAAAGGGAAGCTTTTTTCAATGTGCTCGAACTTTAAATACGCTTGCAACGAATTTTTGTTCAGATTACATTAAATATATTTGTTTTATTCTCATAATTATATCATAAAAAGAATTAAAAAAGCAGCAATGCAGATTTTCAATTATGTTCCAAAAACTGTAGAAATTCGTATTCGTATTTTCAATAAATAAACTTTCTTCTATCTGAAGATAATCTACTTCCACCGTTTCATAGTAGCTTTTATAGTTTTTCTTTCGATAATAATACTACTAAATAAATATAGCTATGAAGTAAAATTAATAAAGTTATGCAGATCAATAAAATTAAAGAATCTTAATCTTAGAAAACATATTTTATATACTATCTTTTTCCACATTACATTACGACGCTATATAGCATATGGTATATCTATCTATCTATCTAGAAGTGATTTACTTTACCACAAATGGAAGAGACCCGCCTGAAAAGGTTTAACGGCATTTAAAGCATTTAATGGAACAATTGGAAAATTGCTGAATTATTGACAGTATGTGGACAGGAAACGCAGAAAACTTCAAGCTTGCCTAATCAAAATAAGTGTATGCGGGCGAACGGACGGACGGACGAAGGGGCGGGCGGGCGGTTGGTCCAAGAGGCAATAGAAAATAACAATAATATGGAATATGTTGTGTCAACAAGGCGTAAGGCACATGTCCTGTGACAGCGCAAGGATTGCAAAAAATGTAAACGACAACAAGCGAACAGACAAATCAATTGTGAAGCCGCACGAGAAAGGACAGCAAGGACAACGGAAGTGCCGGCGATGTGCGGGGAGTGTCCCAAAGAGGAGATGATGATGATGAGAATGGAGCATCATTGTGGAAGAGTTTTCCTTTATTTTCGGTGTCTCGAGCTTTGTGTCTTGTGCGTGGCAACGTCATGCGGCAAACAGAATGAAAGCATTTTTCTAATTTCCTGTCATCAATATCAAATGAAATGTTATAACACCACCGAAAGAACTCGCTCAATCCTAACTCAAACAGATAACCATCTAATTGAGTTGTTGCCACCGCGTTGCAAATATGCGAGTGTCGAGTATTTATAGACAATTCCTTTATTGCCAGCCATTGCTGCTGGGTGTATGTGTGTGTGTGCGTGTCTGTCTGTGTGTGTGTGTGGGTGTGCGTGTCTGTGTGTTTTATGTGCGTGTAAAAATAAACAACAAAATGCCGGTTAACAAAATTCCAGTTAGAAGCGCAGACGCCGGATAGCGCGATAATGATAGCCATCGTCCAGCAGCGCCGCGGACTCTTCGCTCTGTGGCACCGCCTGCACCACCACCGCATTGTCGTCGAGTGGCGGCAAATATGCCTCCGGCGTAAGGTCGGGGATGATCTCGGGTGTGGCATAGTGATAGCCGTCGGCGTGGAGCACACCGGCCGGCTCCTCAATTGCCTCGTGCGTGGCAGGTGCCACAGGTGCCTCGGTCTCCACCTCCGGTTGCTCAGTGGTGGTGGCTGCAGCCTCTGTGGTAGGCTCCTCCGTGGTTGTGGTTGTTGTTGCTGGCTCGGTTGTTGACTCGCTTAGCTGCTCGAGAGGCGCCGGCGGCAAGTACTCGTTGGTCGGCTGCAGTTTCGCCTCCGGCTCAGACTCCTCCTCCTGCTCCTGCTCCGGCTCCACGGGTGGCAAATAATCACGTGGCGGGGTCAACACATGCGGCAAGCTGGCCGCATGCTGCTCCACGGGCGGCAGGTAATCGCGACTGGGCAACGGGGGCAACACCACAGGCGGCAAATACTCCAACGGCAAATGGGAGACATCGCGACGCGGACGCAGCGAGGCGGCGCTAGCGCAGGCAATTGCCACAAGCAGCAGCAGGCCAAGGGTTTGGGTAGGGAATTTGCAAATCGACTGCTGGCAAGTACAAGTATGGCTTTGATCTAGCTAAAGCTGGTAATACAAAAAAAAAAAACTTACCATATTTGTGGTCTGAGTTGTGGTTGGGCTAGTGGGCCGTTGCGTTATGTTGTGGCTGTTGAAATATCGTTGGCTATTTATACGAAAAATTAGCACGAGATTGCAAGAAGCGCCACGTTCGATACGAACGCGAGCTAACGCTATCGAACCGGAATGTTAATTAAACATGCGTTTCAATTTGTTGTTGCTGTTCGATTGCATCAAAAACGTTTAGCGCGAGCGACACCTTCCGCAATGCCCTAGCTGCTAACTTCAAGCCTGTTACAACTGCTTGGACTAAGCCGATCTGTGGTTTGATGTTCGTTGCGCATGGTCATGGGAATTTTTTGAATAGTCGCACAACAATTGCGGTTTAATCGTTTGCTCCGTTTGTTTGTTTATTTACACTCAATTTAAAAATCAGTCAATAATAACTTGTTTGCCAAAGCTGACACCGAACCGCTTCGCTCCCTGCGAACGCGAACCAACTATCGAACCAAAACTTAAAATTATCTATCGCTTCTATTTGTTCTTTTTGTTGTTGCTGTTTGATTGTGTCAAAGACCTTTCTCAAGGGTGCTTTCTTCGAGCCTGTTGCAACTGGTTCGATTTAGCAGTGGTTTGATGTTCGCTGTTGGCAACTCTGCGTGCGTCAATGCCAAGTTCACTGGCATTTTACAGTTATTTCACAAGATTTTTCGATTTCTGCGTTTTTATTTGCTTGATTTGCTTTTGATTATTTAGAAATGTATAAATATGTTATTGTTGGCGCACATTATAAAACATTTAAATTTCACTGAAACACTTCTCCGCTGTTTGCACGCTCAAACACACTGTTAAAACTGCATCTTGTTGCTCTTTGACGCAACCGACACCTTTCTCAAAGCTCTGCGAGCCTGTTGCAGCTCGTTTGTTTTAAAAGATCTTTGGAATGATGTTCCGTGTTGGATGCTCTCTCAATGTTACGGACATTTTTACAGTTATTGCACAACATTTGCTAATTATTAATTAAACTATTGCTTTTCTATTGCCTTTTTTTTTTGTTCTGGCTAAAGAATACTTCGCACTTAATAAACAAATTAATTGTTGTTTTTTTGCATTTAAATCCTCTACAAAAGATTTAAAGTTACACCCCGAAACAAGCCCGCACGAGCACTGTCAAACCTGCAATCTTGAACATGTGTTTCAATTTCTGTTGGTGTTGTTGCTGTTTGTTTGCATCAAAAAAGCTTTCCGCAATGTTCCAGGGCGCTATCTTCAAACGTGTTGACACTGCTTCGAACCTGGTAGATCGTTTGCTTGATGTTCGCAGTGCGCTGTTTGGAAGCTCCAATAGTTTCAATGGCATGGTCATTGGCATCTTAATGAGTTGATAGCCCACTCGAAAAACGGTTTATCTGTTTATATATTTGGCTTTTGCTCTGTTTGCTTGTTTGAAGAATATTTCGCACTCAATTTAAAAAACTGTCAATATTGTTTTTTGTATGTGCACATTCTACAAACAATTTGAAGCTCGAAACCGAAACCGAAACCGAAACTGAAACCAAAAGAGCTTAATACATTTTCAATGTCTCGCAAACAAATCATTTTCAATGTCAAATGTAATATTTGTTAGCTTTTTTCTTTATTTTTTGACTGCAAGGTCCAATAATTACAAGTTCAAGATGATGCAGCACTTCTTGAACTGTGGGTCAGAATGGACACGACCATCTGAAGTTGATGCTGCTGCTGTTGCTGCTGCTGCATCATGACGCGGCAATTAAAAACTTATCACACATGCGGCACGTTGCTGCTAAGCAGCTTAAGACACCAACTCAAAGCAACCAAAATGAAAATCCAACATCAAAACTCCAGAAAATGAGACGCCAAACACAAAAGCAACAGTTAGTTAGAAGTGTCGGGCGGGGGGAGGAAGAGGGGTGCGCGCTGTCCAAACAATGCACCAAATTTCAATCAAATGCAATAAACCAAGTTAAGCTGTCACAAAATCCGTTTTACTCATAAAAATATTATTTCTGAATTCACTACCAAGTCTCACACACAAAAAGCGTTTATACACATATATATATATATACATATATATAATAGCGTTTATATATATATAAAGCGCCTTTAACTTGCTCTGATTTCCGCAATTTTCAACGCGTGGCAGACAAACAAACGCGACAGCAAAAAAAAATACCTACAAAGAAGCAAAGCAAAGAAGAAAGCTCAAAAAATGTTATAAAAACCCAAATGAAATCAAAAGCATATACCATTTTTGCAGTGTTCCAATAGCTAGCCGAACACCTGCCTCCGTCCCGCACCCCCTACACACTCCACATTGCCTGCCGAGCTCAGAGCGTACTCAAATTCAATGTAATTTCTTTCTCTACTACTTTCAATTTTTTTTCTTTTTTTTTGTTGCAGGATTAACAGAAATTGAAAACGCTGGCAAAAAAAATAAAAATTCGAAACCCGAGTCGAGTCCAGGATTCAGCCACCTAATCCTCCCGCCCCCTGCGCCGTTGTTGTGCTTCATAGAAAATATAAAAAATATTTAGTTAAGAATTTTAAACTAAATAGGCGGCAAATTGACAAAGGACGCGCAGCATAAGAAGGGAGCACAGTGTGAGCCCCAATTTGCTGTTTGGAACTTTTGATTCGAATTCGAAATGAATTTTACAATAAAATCAGCGATGGATAAACGTAAAAAAATGTTTGCTCAATTGCAGCAGCGACCACGCGAACAACGGCAAAAATAAACCCAAAATATACATTCAATTCAGGGAGCCACAGTCAGAAAGGGCGCAGCAGATATGTATGTATGTATGTCGACAGGAACGGCGCGTGCTATTCACATGGAAACCACTCTGCTGGCAGCACGAGGACATGCGAATCACTAGACAAATTTGCATTTGGCCCAAGAGAAATATATTTTCAACCGATGCCCAACACAAAGCAAACAAAAATCAAAAAACAAGAATGCAGTTGTGCGGAATGCGAATCTCGTAAAAAAAAAAGGAGTAGAGTAAAGCAATCAAAATAACACAATTTTGACTTTTAAGCTCTCCAAATTGAAAGCTGATATTTTATTCTTTAAACTTTCATAACTTTTTAAAACTGTGCCGATTTTATACTCGTTCACCGTTTTAATTATTATTTTTATTTAAAAAATTTTCGATATTTCGTAATTTGTGCGATTTGCGGGGGTGATTAGCTTTAATACCGTGAAAGACTTATATTTTGGCGAATTGCGGGAGCTAGGCAAGAAATTTTTTGAAATTTTGAAAACAAAATTTTTGAAAATGAGTGAGGGAAAAAATTAACAAATTTTTTAAGCATGGTTTTTAAATGTAGAATCAATCTACATGAAAAATTATGTCAGAATGTCTTCAAACATAACAAATTTATGATTCAAATATGCGAAGGCTTTACATTTCCAAATTTTTCTTGTCATGTTTTCCTCTTTTTTTGCAGTTTAATGATTTTTATTTGCATTTGTAATTAATTATGTTTTTTGTAAACATGATATTTTCTTGTGTTGAAAATATTTTAACCTAGCCAACTTTTATATTTAAAAATAACTTATGGCTTAAATTACAAAAACTTGCAAAAAAAAAAAGAACAAAATAAATATCAACGCAGTATCCAACAAATTAAATCACCTAAACTAAAGTTTGATTTTTGTTGATTCGAAAAGGGCCTCCACATCTTAATTTGCATGCAGGGCTCGTTGGCTTGTGGCAGCTGTGGCAATATAGATTGTGGCAAGTGTAATCTTCATGCAATATGCAACAGTTGTGGGACACAAACAGTCAACAAACAGGCAGCAAATTAGACGCAGTTCACGTGACTGTCACTTTAACACATTACGCTCCAATTACGCGCTATTGGATACCCTGTGCGTCTGTGTGTGTGTGTCTGTGTGTGTGTGTGTGTGTGTGTAGCTTTCTGCATAATAAAATCAGTCGCAGCTCGCAGCACCTTAAGCTGCCACAAAGGAGCACAAAATGCAATGCATACTAAACAGCGCCAAGAACTTGTGTTCAGCTATGCAACAGGCAACGTGAAGCGTGCAACATGCGCCACAAACACACATATGAGCCGGATGCTCTGCGCTTAAGCAAAGCATTTTGCTTGACGCGCTACCAAAATTTAATTACAACTTAAAGGTTAACCCAGATCAAAAAAAAACAAAAATTAAAAAAAAACCAAAAAAGAGGTTCTATCTTCGTTGGGGATTATTTATTATATTTCAGTTGCCGCTGATTTGCGCAGCTTCCTTTTTGCGGCAAGCCTTCGTCCATTGTCAAAGGCAATTTAATTGTCTCAATTACGCGCTAAACGCCGACGACAACTCGGCCATGGAATCCGGGTCAAAACGCTAACCCAACTCAAGCCAAGGTCAGCCAAACGTGGCAGCGAGCAATTTTCATTGTGGCGTCTCCGTTTTCTTTGTGTAGCAGGGGCGGGCGCGTCTTCATAATCAAGTGACTTACTGAAAAGTTAACGCAATTTTGTGGCAACTTGAAAAGTTTGCCACAACTCTTTTGGGACGAAACCCCGCCGCACTTCAGTCCTTGCCACACCTGCGGCATTGTTGTTGCCCCGAACATTTTCACGCACAGTTGAATGCACTTTTGTGCGCTCATCGGCACATCTTGAGAGTATTAAAAGCGTGGCGTGAAAATACGCAGCTGCTTGTTGGGCCGCCCTGTGCACAGGGCGCCCATCAAAATGGCGACTTAGTTGAAACTTCATTTAACATTTTCGCTGCTGTGCCATGCGGCGTATACGTAATTTATTTGTCCGATAATTAAAAAGCAACAAACACACACACACACACACGCATACGTACACAAATTTGTCATTTAAATAATTTCACACTTATTTGCGCACAATTTTGAACGCCAGATAATCAAAAAATAAAATACACAAATTTCGCGCCCTCCCCCAACCCAAAATTGAGCAACGCATGAAAATTTTTCATAATCTACGCGAAAAAGGGTTTCTGCGGGACAGGAGGGGGGCGTGAGAAAAGGGAAGGTGTGTTACAGGCTGTTTGCAAACAACAGCAAATTTTGTTGTGCAAATATAGGAAATTGTACAAATATTGAACGGAAATATCCTGTGGCTGTGACTACCCTATGGACACGTGCGGGTAGGGTGGATCCGGCGAGATGTTGGAGTAAAGGTGGTGCTAGGATTGGATGCTTGTGACCAAAAACCACGTGGGTTGACAGCGAAACTTTAATACCCGACGTTGTATGTGTGTGATGTGTATGTGTGTGTGTGTGTGTGTGTGTGTGTGTGTGTGTGTGTGTGTGTGTGATAGCACTTGGCCACAGAATTTGCTCACTTTGCTCCTTTAAGCCGCCAAAGCTGCGTTCATGGTCGAATGTGTGTGCGTGTGTGTGTGTGTGTGTGTGTGTGTGTTAATGCCAGTGGTTGACGTTTATAATTTTACACCGAAACTAATTATATTAACTTGAGAGGCGGCGGCGCTCAACAGAATCAGTTTATGTAATGCATATGTAAGTGCTCTCAGCGTGTGTGTGTGTGCAAGTGTGTGTGTGTGTGTGTGTATGTGTTTGCGCAATTGCGGCTATATAATAACAACAATGGCACTTGAATTGTAATTTCCAATTAAGCTCAATTTAATGCGCAGCGTGGCAAACACAAAGTGCTGTAACTGAAACTGAAACTGGACTCGAACGCTCGGACATCGTCCTGCAGGAGCTGAAGTAGCAGCTCTGGGGTGGTCAACAGGAAGAGGCAACAAGACAACGACAAGCAACGCTAGCAATTGCCATTTGTCTATATATAGCAAGAATTTACAGTTGTGTCTTGGGTGTGTGTGTGTGTGGCAGAAAGTTAATTACACTGCTAGAAATTAGCACACATATTGCTGAAGGCCAAAAATGTTAAACCTTGAAAGTCGTCAAAGTCGCAATAAAAGGTAATAAAAGTCAATAAAAGCCAATGCAATTGAAGCGCCCTGTGGGCGGGCAGTAGGCACCCTGTTGCTGCAAAACATTATTCACCTTAAAAGTCATAAAAAGCTATAAAAACTGGTATTTTACAAACCGTAACCCTGTGATCGACATTTGTAATAGAATAAAGCCCCTTAGCACCCTGTGCTGTTCAACATAATTCACCCTGTTGTTGTGAATTGCGCTAAACGTTTAAAGATATATGCAGTATAATCTGTTGTAAACAGCAGTGAAAAAGCTGTAACACCCTGTGTCCATACATCGTACACCCTGTTATATAAATTAAACATTTAAAGTTACCAAGTATTATATTTAAACTAATGTTAGCTACCCGAAACACCTCGTGGTCACTCTATATGCACAAGTAAAACGGTTTTAGCTAAACTGAAACAACCTGTAAATTTTAACTGTAAATCTTCTTGACATGAACTTAAATGATGCACCCTGTGAGCACCTTGTGATTGTGCTAAGTATACTCAATTCTGAAAAAAAATCAAAACCAGAGATCATCAGAGTGGATATCACTCACTTTCAACTTGCTTCAGCTTTACCTAAGTTTAAAATCAAGCCAAAATTTGATGGACTCTTAAATGAATGCACCCTGTGGAGAGCTATTTATACGCATACGTCAGTTTGCAAACTAATTAAATCGACAACGGCTGCTAGGATACAATTTTAATTGAAAGCCATTTGGCTTCTAACAACTACAACAAACAGGCGAACGGACAAACAAATAAACAGAGTCGCGCTCCTTCGATTGCTGAGTGTCCTGTGTGCGTGTGTGTGTGTGTGTGTGTGTGTAAAATGTCCTTCTGTTCGTTGGCCACTCAAATTGAATTCAAGTCAACGCCGCATGAAACTCATTTAAGCGACACAACAATTGTTCTTGTCGTTCAGGTTGACGTCTTTGTTCAGCTGGTTGTTACTGCTGTAGTGGAACAATTATTTCATATTATGTTTTAAAAAGTTGCCACACGGTGGCACGAACGAAATATGCCCCAGTCGAACAAGGTATGCACTGAAAAATACCCTGTAATCGGCTAAACAAAATTGTTGTGTTTATTATTCAAACTTATATAAATTTCATCGACAATGGTGGAGGTATTTAACATATAAAATATTACTTTCGACATCGATATATATCGATTTGGAAATTAAAATATTAATTTCAAAAGAACCTGCCTCATTTGCTCTGAAAAGCTCAGTAAAAAATTTTAATTCCTAAAATTCTAAGCCTAACATAAGTACAAATTAGTTATTAAACAAATAATCTTATGTTAAAAAAAAAAAATAAAAAAAGCAAATTTCACTACAATTGATATAAATGTCTGTCTGTCCGTATAAATAACATTCTTTTAGCCACTATAAAAGCAAGGAGCTTGAATATATTACGACTTTTCAATTTTACACAAATATTTTAGATATAAGCAAATATTACAATATTGCATTACAACAATAATTAAAACAGTTTTCCACTGTTTTACTGTGAACTTCTTCTTCTTCTTTGTTCACACATATATTTTATTGATAAATTAGCTAAGAAACCGACTATTCGTTGACTGATTACCGAGCGAGCTTTAAGTGAATTTAAAAAGGTTTTATCAGAAAGTTTTATTGTAAAACAGTTGTCAGCAGTTCTGATTGGCCCTATAAATGGGTGGTCGGATCTGTAAAAGTCATTCAGTTGCATTTTTCATTGGACTGCCGAACAACGAGGGGAACAGAATGTCCCGTTTTATTGCTCTATTTGTAGTTTTGATACTGGGTGATCTTGTGTTAGCCCAATTTTCGGAATTAGATATAATGAGACGTGAACAAAAAGCGAAATATCACAAAGGTTTTCAATTAAATTACGAATCAGTTAAATCTCTCCATGTTAATTTACATTCTTTTGTATCCAACAGCTGTTTGCACGAGGTCGCCTGACTATGGCGAGTGCAAAGGTCGACGTAATATGTGGTATTTCAATAAATTTAAAAAGAAATGTGAGAAATTTACGTATTCGAATTGCGGAGGAAATCGCAATCGTTTCTTCACCAAAGAAGATTGTAATACATTCTGCACTGACATATCGAAAGTGTGGGCAACGTCTCCTTCAACGCTGTTAGACAATTTATATAAAAATCAATTTTTTACATAAATATGTATGTAAAAATATTTGAATAAATATAATGTAAAGTTGTGAATCGAATCGTCCCATCATTTTTTTTACATACAAATATAAACATTTAAGGACCATCACAAAAGGACTCTTAGTGCCTGTAATACACAGCTATACAACTTTCTTGTTACAGAGCATCGGAACGGCAACAAATGGCGAATAATTAAAAGTAATTGAAGATGGAATAAAACTGAAATTGGAGACGAGACGAATCCGATTTTCGAAATGGAAACCTAATTAAAAAGCATAAATCGTTTAGACCCCACAGGTGGACTCACTTTTCGTTTAATTGAAAACCCGAAGTCATTATCCTGTCCTTGTCCTGTTCAATGAACCAAAAAAAATGAAATAAAATAAATTGAAATGTACACAAGAGTAAAAGTAAAACTTTTGCTGCAGCTGCAACTCCGCAAGAATTTAAATGTTAATTTTAAGAGTCTACACATCCCCCTCCCCCCCTCCGGTTAGCCCCCGCGGTCAGGCAAATTGCCAGGCAGCGCAAACAGGACAACAGAGGACACGCAAGCAAGCAAACAAACCGATGCGAAACGGCCAAGCAAACAAAAATCAAATTGTTATTGTTGCTTCTGTGGCTGATGCGGCTGCTCCTTGTTGACCCTTGTTGTCCTGTGACCATCTTCTGATTCCCGTTCGGCTTTTCTACTTTATTTGCTTTCGTTTTCATTTGCTGCGCGCAGCTTCTGAGAAGCTTGCAGCTTGGCTAAAAACACGCTGCAAGGTGTCTGGGGAAATTAACAGCGCCTCAGGTGTGCCACCCCCGCATTCCCACTCCCACTTCCACTCCCACTCCCATTTTGGTACCTGATTTTTAATGAAATATGACTTTGTCTCGGGCCTCAGTCAGCCATCAAAGCCAACCGAAATGTGAATATTGCGCATACGCAACGTTGAGCAGCTTGCAGCCAAGCTACAAATTTAGCCGACTTCCAGTTAATTATTACAACTGACTGCGCAGCTAATTGGAGCCACGTTAAAGGTAAAGCTAACACAAAAATAAAAGGATAACCCTCCTTGGGCCAAATCCTTTGTGCAAATGATTTTAACTCTCGCATCTTCAGCATTTACCAAGCACAATTACAGATATCTATATATATATT
>SCDT01002509.1:0-18276 GCA_004143765.1 Drosophila melanica | reverse complement strand
TTTATTAATTTTACTCTCTCTTTTTTAATTATATTTCTTTATATATATATATGTGTGTGTGTGTGTGTGTGTTTTTATTTGTATTTTTATAGTTATTTTCGTTTTTGATTATTCCGATATTCCGAATGCTTAGTCTAGGAATATAGACGCCTAAATGGTATCACAGATAAATGCGCCTACGCACATTGGCATAACTTAGGCCTAACTGGCTGTAACAAATATTAGATACAAATAGAACTAAAACTAAACCATTATTATATATATTTATATAGATATATGTGTGTATATATATATGTATATATTAATTATAGGTGTTTTTTTGGGACTGGAGTTTTGTATTGATTTAGATAATGCATGGGCTAATTCTGCCACCAGAGGGCGCTCGTGTTCCAGATCCACGCGCCCGACCCTGATCAACGATCCTGCTGCGAATTGAGCGGCCCAAATGCCTGCATGCTGTAATACCGTTCGCTATCCTCCTTGACCACGCTGGTCACATGATGGAACTGGCAAGGATACGATATCTGCGATTTGGGCGGCAACGGGGCGGGCTTAACGCGCTTCTGTTTCTTCTGCTTGCGTCCGGGCGCGGACAGGGCAATGTTTCCGGGATCACTGATCAAGCGCTCCACGTGCTGCCAGAGTTCGCGTGCCGCATCCGTTGAATCGAAGCTGAACCCAATCATTTGCTGGTGGTTGCTCGACAGGCACATCGTGTGAAACGAGGGGCCCGCAATCCGATAATTGGACAGATTATCCACCCGATCCGACCACAAAGCAAAGCACGAGCCCCGCTCGGCCAGCACCAGCGTCAGCCGTTGCGTCGATCGCGCCCGTGCATTGCCCTTGTCTTGGAGTATAACCGGAATCCCGGTGAATACCAAACGCCAGTCGCCGTCGTTGCCGGTGCCCTCGTACAGATTGGCGAGAGCACCGCTCACAAAGATTTCGGTGCTTAGCCCCGCAAAGAAGCTCTCCACCTGGCCGCGCTCGTACTCGGACAGATTCGTGTTGCTGCTCGTGTCGGTGCTGATGGTGTCCGCATCAATGTCGGATGCATTGTACAGCGATGTGGTGCCGTGGGCGCTGCTCCGCTGTGCCGATGATTGCGAGTGCGCCGACCAATCCGGGTGCAGTATCAGCTCGTCCCGCTGCTCCGAGGAGGCGGTGCCCTCGCTGGACTCCGACGGCGGCGCCGAATCGCTAACGGAGCCCAGGCGGCGACGTGTCTGCTGCAGCTGATGTGACATCTGCAAAAACAAAACAATAATCCCTAATTAGATTTGGCCCAAAGTGTAAAAGCTTTTCAATTGTGGTTGAGATTTAAACGAGCTCTGAGCTGCGTACTTGGCACATTACAAAGCGCTAATGCAATGCTCGTTATACCCTGTACACAAATGTAAATGTTGAAAAATAGGGGTATATTGATTTTAAGTGAGTGCTTGAGCGAAAGCAAAAGTATTTGCTCATTCTCTTTTTATAAATCTATTGAAATAATACGCGTTTATTGGCATTTCAATTTTAGAGAAATAATTTTCCAAAATTATTAACATACGAATTATTTGTATATATATTTTAATATCTTTAACCACACATTAATATTTCAAAGCTGACTATAGGATATCTGCTAGTCTGGCAGTAAGTTCTGCCAAACTTATTGTTGCAGTTGCACTGCGTTCAAAGTTGGCCAAAACACAAATTCCCAAGCACGCGCTTTTGGCTGTACTTTCTGCACTTTAGTCTTAACTTTAGCTTTTTGTTTAGTTTTGTTGTTGCTGCTGCTGCTGCTGCTGTTGTTATTGTTGCAGTTTGTGGTCGCTCGTCTGGTAAGCTCAACTGGAAATTATACACAATCAATTTCCGCTCCAAAAACTGTGAGCAAGCTGCAAAATGTGCTCAGCAAACAGTTGGTAAACAATTTAAGCCAATTGAAAATTGATATATTAATTTGCCAAGCAAATCGAGAAAATATATTTCTTAAACCTTAATCGAATTTTGTTTGAGCGTATGGACGAAAGGGCGCAAACAGCTTCTACTTTGACTGCCACGCGGCGTATGCGCAATATTCAGAAACAAAGCACAGAGATTTAAGCAAATAAACCCCCACGAAAATAATTAATACAATTTAATTAAAAAAAAAAAAAAATGTGTCTGTTAAATGCAATTAAAACCTGAATCGGTTGTACTTTTAGTGCATTAATCTATTAATTTCTATTACTCAAAAGTTCCCCTTTGAATTGTTTTTTGAGTTGATTAATATTGATATTGTATTGTATTTTTTTAATCAATCAAGCATTATTTATCGTAGGGTTAATTGTTTTATATTTGTTAAGATGATTGCAGTGGCAATAAATATAAATATATTTCTGTAAAAGATTTCTGATAAAATATATTCTATAAATTTTTGTTCGTATTCAATAAACGATTCAATTTAATATATAAAATGAAATACCTGATTAGCTACTCAGAAGCCAACTGGCTAATGAATGAGAATGTGAAAATGTGTTGGAAAATTAGCTGGCAACTTCAAAACACGAAACTCCAACCTCAACCCCAACCCCAACGCCAAACGCACCCCACGTTGAGGGTGTTTTGCGCTTTTTGTGGTGTGCGGCACGTGGACATGGGCACGTTTTAATTAACGCCACAAATTGCTGGTCGCGGTGTAATTAAATTATTTAAATTGCTAATTTCAAACAGAAAGTGGCCAACAAAAGCAACATTTGCAGCTGAAGCGCTAAAATGGAAAGTGCAAGAAAGCAACAACAAAAAAAAACAACAACAATGTTGTTAAACTTTAAGTTGAAGTAAAAGCCACAGCGAAGGCATAAATAATAATACCACAAGCACGTAAATAAATAAACCAAGTGCAGAAGAGAACGAAAAATTGCGCAACATTTCGACACATTGGCGAGCAGAACTGATAAAAGGACGACCGAGCAGGGATGTTGTCGCACAGGACACGCCGGAAGTTGTGCGGAGTTTTGTATCTGGCATCCGGTTTGGAATTGAGAGAAACAGACACAAACCAAGAAAGAAAAAGAGAGAGGGAGAGAGGTGTGCTAACTGTGGCCCACTTTTAGGCCAAGTTGTCGAAAAAGTTGGCGCAAACTTTACCCCAGGAATTGCAACATTAACGCGGTTATCTATAATTTACACGCACACACTTCAACCAAGGGGAAGGGGGAGTTCTGCAGCAGTGATTTGAATACCCTGTTGATTTTGTGCAAATATTTGAGGAGGCAACTGCCAGAAAGTATGCCAGCCTGTATTCGATAAATACCTGTAATTTTTCAAAATCGATAAATATCGATTTTATGTTTTTTCTATATATTTATATCTATGTATACCTCTGCACACTCTCTCTAAGATCTTGGCATATACACACATTTAATAAGTAAATACAGGATATCTTCTAGTCGGTCACGTTCGGTTGGCGTATTCTTACTTGTTGGATGCACATTTATTGTGCCGTTATTTGTGCGGCAAGTTTCGGTTCCGTGTTCTTTTTAACGTATCCCGACTTGTGTATTTTGCGACCCGTGCCGAAAACAGAGAAGCCCAAAAAAGAAATATCTTGGCGGAAAAGATTAATTGCCTCGCTCGGTCGGGGCTCGTACCAGGCAAATATATTTAGTGCCGAGATTTATGTTGCTTCATTAGATGTCCCCACAGGAACCCCCTTTGGGGGTGGCCAGCTCTTAGGGCCTTTGTCTATTGCCAGTTGGACGCACATTTGGCCTAACAATTAAACAAGTTTCACTCGCTGAGGACGCGCCTGACGTTTTTATTGTTGTGGCAGCCATCGACCAAATGAATATTTAATGCCACAATCGCTGTCCTGCACCAGGCCCAACTCCCAGTGGCCTTCGTCGCATCGATATAACAGCAAGTTCAATGTCAACCCATCTAAGCCAAACTAAAACAACCCTCGATTTTCGCCACGCGGCGTATGCGCAATTTTTTGTTCGTCCTTATTTATTTATAGCTGTCTCGTGCAGAACCAATAATCGAAATTCAACAAACTTCACGATTGTTATTTATGCTCATTATAACTGAATAGCTTTATATATATATATTTCTTGATTAGCTCCTCGTAAAAGCTAGTTAATTTGTTTTGTTAATTCTGAATTCAGGCAAAGCCAAATTTTCCTTCATGGGTAACTTAAAAGTATATTTTTCTTAGACCTCCACTTTACTAACATTTATTATATTATATATCGATAATCTGAATAGGATTTAAAGCTCCAACTGTCCAATCAAAGTGTCATCAAAATTTTGAAGAACTGTCAACATTTCAAATTGCATTCGACAAAACATTTAAATTGACAGTCCAAACTTCAACAACAAAATAACAATAATGAAAATAAACCAACAACAAGAAAATCAACAAATTGTGATGTGAAAAGCGAACAAAAAATAAAAAAAAAATGCAAAGAGAAAACACATTGTTATTTCCGATGGGTTTGGGGCAGGTCAGTGAAATGTTGGGCATGTCAGTGCCAGAAAACAGAAATACGAATAGAAAACAGAAATCAAATAAATTGAATGGGCAGCACAACAAATACGATTTCCCAGCTAGGAGCCGTTGCAAAGGGCGTGTCGGGCAAAACACTGACATGAAACGGGGGTCAGTTGGACAGTTAACCGTACGCGGTCTTTATGTTAATTTTTGCCAGTTCAACATTGGCATTATGAAAAATTGTTCAAGTGCAGCAGCAACAACAACAATATAAAAAAAAATTGAAACGTGCTGTGATTTAATTTTTTGTGACGCTGGCAGCGGTGGCCACAGCTAAAGGGGAAAATTCAATTAAAATGCACAAAGCCAACGTCTCGCCGAGTGCGCACACAACCAGGTCCTCCCCCCGCTCGCCGCGCCACGCCCTCTTTCATCGTGCCGCATCTCAACACGATGCAAATGATTGTGTGCTCACGTATGTGTATCAAAAAATGCTTAAACTTTAATTGAATTTGTTATTAAACCAATTTCGTTTGGCCGTAAAGCAATTTGCATGCAAAGCTGAAGTCGATGCTGCAGTTTAATCTGTTGTTCGTCCCCCTTCCCCCTCCCTAAAAAGTTGACATATCCATATTCACAACATCTTTTTCTGTCAAAAAATGCGCTGAGTTGGCAGCGCAAATCGGGCAAAATTCCACAATTGCAGCAGCGACCGCAACGACACTCAAGTTGTCAATCTAAAAATTTGCGACGTTGCTTATACGACTCGTTGTACGCCCTTTCACACATCGCCCCGCCCCGTCCAAACGTCCACACATCTGTCTGTCTGACTGTCTGTTAGTCGAAAATTTTTCATAGCAGCCAAACGCAATGTTATTTCGCATAAACATGCAAATTTCGCACCATTGTATTTGATAGTTGTACCGCAGGAACCCACAGAACCGCCCCCCTACCCCTCCCCCCTTGCACTCCTCAATACGCACTCTGCTGCACTTGTCCCTATAAGTAATTTGCATGTAAATACTTTTACCATTCCCGATGCCCGTTGTTTGTGTTTCGCTTAGAGGGGAGGGCCAACTGAGTTTTTCATAAGGGTAGAAAAAAGTAGAGCATATATGTGATTTCTGTTAAAATTTAAAAATTAAGTTAAATATTTGATTATGTTAAATAACAGATACAAAAAACAACAACATTTTTCGCTCTAAAATTTTTAAATTGTGTCTAGNTACAAATATTTTTTTAAAAAAATTTCAAACAACTGATATTTCTGTAGATCCTTAAAACTTCGAAATGAATTAATACAATATATATAATTGTATATATAATATAGATTAAATTTTGCTATTAGCATATTTCGCATGACGCAAATGCTAATTTTGGGCTATATTTCATCTCATCAATTGTTCAAGTGAGAACTGGATATCAAATATTTAGAGTATCTGCGATTTGGCATTGATATTTTACTTATTTGTGTTTTGTTTTCATTTCCATTTTGACTTTTTTGCTGTTTTTTTTCCTGTTTAGTTATTGTTCATGAACTTCACATCGTTCTGCTGGCTAACAAAAATTGTACACAAAGCGTTGGCATTGTTGAAGTCGTTGACGATGATGATGACGGGGCTGAATCTAGGGGATGGGTAGGGGGAGGGGAGGGGCAAGAACGTGGCTGTCAAGTAGCTGACTAATATTTTTGTTAACTTGCAAATTGCTGGCAACGCCAGAAACAGCAAACCGAGTGGAACACACAGCACTCAAGCGAGTGCGAGTCCGCGTCCGAATCTGAGTATCAGTATGAGTATGAGTATGAGTACAGTAGTAATTCATTCAGCTCGCTTCTCAAATTGCATTCGGGCCTGTGCCACGTTCTGGTTTATGACAAAACATTTTTTTTTAAAAGCGAATTTTTTTAACGACGTTTTCAAGTTTACATAATGCAATTCTTAAGAAACAGAAACTGAAAAAACAACAAAAAAAAACTACAACTAAAATCCCAAATAAAAAAAACGAGCACATGTCGTCGTCTATGGGAATTTTCCCAGTGTAATTATTAATTTTGTATTATGCATTTGTGAGAAATCGAACGGAACATCGCAAAAGCAATTTGAATGGAAATATTAAATGACACGTGCTTTGAATATTGAATGCAAAAAACTTTGGTTGTGGTTGCTTTAATTGTGGGTGTCTATGAATCACTTTGCAAGCACTCAATCACAATAAGCTGGCAGCTGCTTCCACAATTGGCTTTTCGCATCATAAATAATATTTAAAGTTTTAGTTTCCGAGTTGCGCAGAAATTTAAGCCAGCATTTTTATCGCAATTATTAAAAGTAATATGCGCAACTCTTAAATACTGATAAAAAAATTACTATTTATAATAATTTTGCGCAGTACCGCATAAATACGAATTTTACGCCGATAAGGCTTAAAACTGTGGTTTTTAAAGCTCGACTAATAAATACCCATGTTTCACATAAAAAACAAAGTGAACAAAGCTTGAAATATTTTTTTTTTAGTAATTTCTATTATTTAATTAATTACGTTTATGCTCGCTTTTAATACTAATTAGAAAATATTTTGTGATTTTGTGTACTCCGTTATAATTACGACTGTGCACGCTCATATTTATATGATCATATCAGATTTTTAAGAGCTCGTTAACTTTTACTTTAATTTTTATTAAATTTTTTTTCTCATGTCTATATTATTTATTATTTATACTTATTCATTTTCTCATAAGCATTTATTATTTGTTTAAAGACTGCAAAGCTTACAGTGAAAATACCCTTAAAAACTTTAAAAAAAAAGCATTAAACCAGCAATAAGTTTGTATATAAGGAAATGTGATAAAAAATAAGAAGAAAAAGAAAAAAACTTGAAGAATTTTTCAAGAGTTTTTTTTTTTTGTATATTTTTATTTAAGGGCTTCGCAATTTTGAGTAATTGTTTGCAAACACTGCCAAGTCATGGCGATTACATGACTGAATGGATAATGGTATGAAGAGGAATATATGTATAGAGGGGACGGGCGGGGGAAATAGGCAAGGAGCATGTGCAGACATTCAATAGACGCGATGACTTTGTCAATAGCTGAGTGGGCAAACGCTTCAGTTGGGATGAGGCACGGCAACAAGCTGCTGCTGTTTGCCACAAATTGAGCCGGGCCAAAGAGCTGCAGAGGCAGCCAAGTGGCTTATATAAGGATGGTCAGCTAAATTCAATTGAAATGGCCATTTTGCGGCCAAATCGATTTGGCAGCCATATGCAGGCATTTTATAAACTTGTCTAGACTAAGCCAAGTTCTTTCCACCTTACAGCCCACTCTGGCGACCTTGTTGCCCAACGAAATGTTGCAGCTGCAACTGTTGTTTTTTATTTTCTTTACTGTGGGAAATGTGTAGCACATAACTCTTGATATTGGCCATGTAACCTGCTCCACTTAGCTTTTATTCAAATCAAATTCCCACTGACTGCCACAATTATGTGGAAGAGCAACAAGTGGCACTCAAACGGTTCCCCTTTCCCTCCTGCCACCGCCTCCTAACTCCTGCGTTGCCTGCTCTGAATAATTCAGTGCTGTGGAAAATTGCCTCCGGTTGCCACCGGCATGTTCCGATGCATTTTTAGCATGTTTTTTGTTTAGCATGCTATATTTGTTAGTTGTTGTTTTTTTTTTGTAGTTTGTCTTTAGCTTTTTTCCACACACAATTTGCATTTCTGAGCTGCGCATGCAATGGGCGTGATTAACAACTTCCCTTTGGGTGCAGGAATTGCCTTATGCCACAGTTGGTTGGCTCCAAATTCAAATCGCAATTGACACTTGAGCTGATTGCGACTGTTGATGCATTCAAAGCTGTTTAATTAGCGGGTAATATGATACTCTAATTATCCAACTTATTGCAACACAATGAGCTAATAGAAAATTTTGTAGGAAATAGAAACGGAAGGATATGTTTCTTTCATTTTAAGAATAAAACAATTATAAAAAAAAATAAGCATAACATTAAGATTTAAATTTAATAATGAAAATTTTGAAATAAAATTTAATTTTGCATCTTGAAATGGATGTGCAATCATAAGAAGACAAGCAGTCCTAGTGAGAATTATGATGTAATAAGTGATGATATATACAAAACAAAAAACAAAAAAAATGATTAAAAACACTAAAAAAGACAAACTGATGAAATCAAAAAAATATTTGTATAAAGTTTTAATTACTATTATACATTGAGTGGCTATGAATAAATATTCACAGTTTTAACTAAGCTTCTTAAATGCTGATTTGTAAAAAAAAAACCAAAGCAACAACTTAAAAAATTCGTGTTTATTGGTTTTTTTTTTTTTGTTTTTTTTGCACACGCATCAAACGAATAAATATTGAATGACTCGTCTATTGATTGGCACTTAACTGAATACACTCAAATCTGAGCACCTTAGGCTATAATAAACACATTAGTTGATATCCATAAGTTCACTTGAGACCCCCTTAATCAAGACTATACGAATCTACGTTTTGCAAATGCATTAAGATGAATTGTTGGCCAATTTGACACGGTTCAAATAATAGCCAATTTTTATAGACACTCGCATTATTTCAATAACTGATAATGACAGGCACGAATGAATGTTTCACAAAGCTGAATTAATAAATTGTTATACCCTGTAAATCATACCTGGCTTAACGGAGTTGACACTTTCGTGAGCTTATTTCTAGCAACTTAAATTAATTCTTCTCTATTTTAAAGCAAGTTTTAATAGTCATATTTAACAGATTCCAATGAATGTCTTTAAAACATTAATTATATTAAGTCAAATTAATATTAAACTTAAAAGCAATATTTTCAAGTTCATTAAATTATCATTACAGGCAAAGTCTTAAATTTATAAATAACAGGGCATTTTTTAGTCAATCAAATTGTTTTCAGCTTAACATTATCTGCTTTTCTGTAGTTTCGCGTGTTTAAGACGCGATTATATTTAGTTCTAATCTGAAGAGTCGAGTGTCTGGTAAGTTGTTCCCCTGTTAAGCCGATAAGCTAAATTTGTGCAGAAATAAAGAAAATGTGTTGGGAAAATGATTTACTGCAGTTGTCTACCTGAAATATCGACAAATTACCTGATGTTAAGTATACCTAAATTAGGCAAAATGGAATTTCAATAATACCTAAGTTTTTACAAGAAATATATATATATTTTGGAAAATGTTGTGCACAGATGGAGATTATAAAATTTGGAAATTTGGTAATTAGAGCATATAAATTTGTACCAATGTTCTTCAGTCTTGATTTCTATTACTTTCTTTAATATTTATCAGTAGTTTAATCAAACATATAGCTTGTATTATAGCGTGTTTGAATCTTTGCCAGACACAGTTGATTGTAAAATGCATTCATGATCACAGACAATTTTTGTAGCAAGGTCAGTTTCAATTTAGCCCTGTTTAAAAGGGAAACACAAAAAAATTATAAATATAAAAATAAAAACCTTGCAAATTTTTGACATAACTCGGCGGATCCAGTTTCGCTGCATAACTAATACAAAGCTATAGTTGTGTATATGCTGTGTGCATATATATGCGATCAATATATGAAATTTTTCTTATCACTATGACATAATAATTTGATCTTGCAAGATGCTGTAGAGCGAGAGAGAAATATGTAAACAAAAATTGTTGAAACGGTTTGAGCAACTGATAATAGGAAGAAACAGAAAGCGTCTGGTACAGCTGCTGCTGTATAAATTACTATCTGAGGACGCCGGCAGAGACGGCGCTCATTATCAGCCGGACAGAGAGCAAAAGACAAGGAGCGAAAGCGAGAGGGAGATAGCTGGAAAGGGCGATAGCGTCGCAGTTGCCTGGATTGGTTTTTTCTTCTTTTTTGTTTTATATTCATTTAATTTTTTTGTGATGTTTTTGGTCAGACAACGCTGACTTGTTGCCCAGAAGAGCAGAGCAGCGGACGCGATTCGGACGTGACTTTCGATTTCATTGGACGCGAGCGAGTGCCGCAGGCAACCGCAACCGAGCTGCGCAGGCAGCCGCAACCTGTCATAATTATCTGGGATACGCGTTCGGTCAGTCCATCAAAGTCTGGCCGTGCCTCAACATGTGGCTGCTGCTGCCGATACTCGTCTACTCGGTGATCTTCCTCTACGTGCGCCACATCTACAGCTACTGGCGACGCAAGGGCTTCCCAAGCGAAACGGTTCAACTCTCCTGGCACTTTCTTCAGCTGGCCTATCGCCGCGAATTCCACTACGTTGCGGCCATAAACGCCGCATATCTGGAGGGACGCGATCGTCTCTTTGGCATCTATTGTTTTTTTCGGCCCGTGCTGCTGGTGCGCAATCTGGAACTGGCCAGCGGCATTCTGCAGCAATCGAATGGACACTTCGGCGAGTCCAAGTGGGATTATGTCAAGGGCTACAGACGCTTCAATTTGCTGGAGAAACTGGCGCCCATGTTCAGCGCTCAGCGTTTATCGGCCATGTTCGGCCATGCCCAGCACGTGGCCAATCACATGATGCAACATTTAACGGACAGCGAGGAGCAGGGCAAGCTGCAGTTGGATATGCAACAGCTGCTGAGAATGTAAGTACATGAACTCAGAGAAAAAACAAAGAGATGTGCAAATAAACAAAGTAAAAGTGTTGTTTGGAGATATATATATATATATAGATATAAATTATGGCAATTTAAGCAATTTGTGGAACGGGCTCAACACGATCTTTAGATATGTTCATTAGCAAAATATTTGGCAAATTTGGCGACTCTTAAATTGAGTGATATAATGAATAAGTGTTCGTGCCAACTATATAAGATTCTTGTTCTATGAAAAGTTGCAAGAATTGGAAGAACTTTGCTTTAAAGACTGGCTGAAAAATATTGTAATTTGCTTAAAAGATTCAATAAGAATTACTTTTGTTGTCGTAAACAGTAATAGTATTTTCTCTGAGTGTAGCACAAGCTATCCCAAATTGAACCTAACTCAACTATTTGTTGCTTTCAGCTATGCCGTTAATATAATGGGCAATCTAGTCTACGGTTTGGATGTGAACAACTTTGTGGAAACGGGACACATACTCAACAGCTATGCGAATCACGCCTCGCAATATGGTGGACTTCATTCCTTGTAAGTATTCAGCAGTTTCCAATTGCAGCCGCAACTGATAATTGTTTTTCAGCACACTGCGGGGCATGCCACAAAAATCCGCGTTAACCTATCGCCTGCTGGACATCATCAAGTGCAATGTGGAGCTGCGCGAGGAGAGCGGCATTATACGCAAGGATCTGCTCCAGCTGCTGGTCAAGTTTCGCAATGGCAACGATCTCAGCAGCGACAAGTGGCAGGTCGAACATGCAATAGGTTAGTTCAGATTACCGTTATTTTCTGCCTGCATCATAGTTAAACTCTCTGCTTTCTACCTACAGAGGAGGATAAGCTGTTGTCCATCAAGCGTCTGGCGAAGGTAGCTGAGGAATTGCTGCACTCAGCCTTGGATAGTATAGCGTCTACCATAACGTTGACGCTCTACGAGATCGCTCAGCAGCCGCTGATTGTGGAGAAGCTGCAGGCGGAAATCAAGGAGCTCAACTTTGTTGAGGGTCAGCTGCAGTTTGATCAATTGGAGGGTCTTAAGTACATGGATATGTGTGTCAAAGGTTAGCTTGTATATAAATAGGATTGATATTTATTTAGTTTGACTGAAAGGTGGGCAAAGAAGGACGATTTTGTTGTATACCAAAGCCAAGACCATTTTCAATGAAAACTTTGCTTTAGCTTCATATAAGTATATATACTTATTATTTTTTCTTCATCCTGGCAAAAACTTTACTCGGTAGAGTACTTTTTTAACACTATGTCTTAAGCGTACTTTTACGTAGTTCTACCCATAGCCTATAATATATATTTTTCTTCCTCCCACTTCAAGCAGAGCGTACTTTAGAATAATTTCTTAGCATACCCTTCAGTCTGTATTTTAGCTTTATCCCATCCATGTTAAAGGGACAACTTTTTACCTTAACCCAACCAGAACTTACCGTCACTTAATTGTGGTTCCTATCTATTTTGAGCGACCCACATCAATTCTAATTCAAGCACCCATTATTTTGTGGTCCACAGAAACCCTGCGCAAGTATCCGCCAGTGCCAATCATTGAGCGCGTTTGCCGCAAGACGTACACACTGCCCGACACCAAGTTCACCATTGGCGAGGGCAAGACGTTGATGGTGCCTCTGCTGGCCATACAGCGGGACGAGAAACACTTTGGGGAGCCACTCAAATATAAACCACTGCGTTTTCTGCATGACAAGCCCAAGGAAGGGGAGCTTGGCTGTGCGGCCTTTGTCGGTTTTGGCATTGGCGGTGCTCAATGTACGGGTGAGTTGCAAGAAGAAGAAGAACTTCTTTCGTAAATGTGAAAGGTGAAAATTGATGGAATTTCATGTTTTAGCACAAAACTTTGCCAAAATGGTAATTAAACTGGCTCTCGTCAGGCTCCTGCAAAACTATGATCTGGAATTGGATGAGAGCTCTACAGTGGAGATTTCGCATCTGCCGGCGCCGTTTATAACCTCAAAAGATGGACTGAAAGTTCAAATGAAAGCGCGTGAAATCCTAAAACAGAGCAATTATCGCAAGGGTTCATTTTGAAACAGAATTTAATTTATGCAACACTTGATGTATTTTTTTTCTCTTTTTCAACACTGTATTTAAGTATTGTGTTGCTAGCTGTGAGCACCTAAAAATATGCCATAAATAAAATCAGTAAATAATGGCCCAAAATTGGGGTTGTTGTTGTCTGTTTATTTCGGTTCGTTAGCAACGCGAACAATGCGAAAGGACGTTGGTGCTATTTTGTTGGCATGGAACACGCTGCGTATACGCAACGACGTTAAATTAGATATTTTATGTGCTTGTTGTGCGTATTGTTGCTGCTGCTGCTGCTGCTGCTGCTGTCTTGCGGAAAACTCATCAGGCGCAAGAGACATGTTCAAGTATTTGAGCTTATCATTAAATTTGATTTGCTTTATTGCCGAAACACATGACAAGCGACATTGTCGGATTCGCAACTGAAATGGAAATCTGCAAAAGTCACATAAGACGCAACTTCCATTTTGGCCATCAAATTTAATGAGCCCACAATTAGGCCGCATTATGAACTCATTTATCAAACGAGAAGGGGGCGAGCGGAAGTGTTACCAAGTCAGATAAAGCTAATACGAATAGCAATTCCAATCAGTGCAAAGTATTTTGCAACATTAACAGCTATCCGAGCCTCAAAATGTCCCCCCATCCCGCCCATCTATGTGACCATGCCAACCAAATAATTTGAGCTCTGTGGGTGACCAGCATCAAAGTCTAGACAGTATCGAAAGACAATAACAAGCTGGTGCGGGACGGTTGTAATGAGCCGGAAATTGTGTTTACAGCAACGACTTGGCAGTTTCTAAGGGCAACGAAATTATTAATTACGTATACGCCTACGTTGCAATTGAATTGTTCGCTGCAGGACGATAACTGGTATGAAACCGATAGCTGTGTGCAATCGACTGTTTACAGTGTGACAAAAGCCTTAATTAGTTGAATAAAAATTTAGTAGAATTTTAAGCTAATCCCAATGTTGGATTTTTGGAATTTGTGGAAAGTGAAGGCTAAAATATAAAAAATAATCTTTTAGTAATTTATATTTTACACAGCTAACTTTATAATAGATTATGGGAAATATAGATAGATTTTTGTCATAATTTAATTATGTTTTGTTATTTAATATAGTATTCATTTTAGAAACGCGATACAGAAATTAACCTAATTAGCCAAATATTATATTATTATAATGCACAAAAACAATCTACTCTATTCCACAGTTAAACAATTTAAAGAGCGCACAAAATACATCCGATTCCAGTTGCAACAACAACAACAAGCAACAAGAGTGTGGCACTTCACATGCACTGACCCAGTTGCCACATGTCGCGCCACCGAATATAAATTGCTTGGTAGATTCGCTGCAAAAGATTTCCTCGTAGATTTGGCCAGGCCTTTCGAGCTGGGTGTGAAATTCGCCGCCCGGTTTTCCCCAGTTGCCCAACTGTGCTGTGCGCTGGCATTGTCCTGGTTACATTTAAACATTACACATTGCATATTAAGTGGTCAAAATGACAGTTCCTCCAACCCCTCCCCACCCCTTGTTATGCTTTAAAAGCTACAAAGCAGCCCACGCGGCGTGAAAAATGCGAGCGCATAAATTTCATACACATTAGAGAAAGAGAGAAGAGAATGGGAAGAGAAGCCCATTGGCATAAATTAAGAAATATTCCTCTCTCGGCGACATTTGACATGGAGAAATTACTTAAGTGTTTGCTAATTTTTTATGTAAATTTTTTTGTTTTTCGGCGTGTAATTTTCCATGTAAAATATGCGCAACAAGAGAACCCCAATTAGCAGCATATTTACTTACCATATTTTTTTCAAGATTTAAGCTTTGTTTCGCAACAAATTTCAACTGAAAATAAAAAGAGAGATACAAAATTTAGTTAACTAATGAGTTTTCTGTAATGATTTTTAAGTGTTATTTAAAATGTTTGTTTGTCAATGTGAACAGTTTGTTATTGAATAACTATTTGTAAAAGTTCATTACTGCAGTTTGTTATTGAACTTTGAGATTTAAAAAAAAATAAAAAATTAAGCTCAATGTGAAAAACTTGAACTGCATTTGTCAAAAAAAAAATAACAACATAACAAGCGACAAAAGAGAAAGATACAAAAATAACAACTAGCAAACCTGAGACAAAAAATAAAAAAAAAAATTCCACACGAGCTGACAGAAAAGGTTATCAACGATGTCTCTTTTAATTAACCAATTGACATCTGACTTTAGTCTGGCAGTTATGTTGTTGTTGTTGTTGTTGTTGTTGTTACTTTAGCTGCTTTTTGTTGTGATTGGCATTGTTTTCATAAATATTGTTTGGCAAGAGTTGTGCAAACTTTGGGAAGCTTTTTATGCTCCAAGCCAACAACAAGTAGACAAACTAAAATCTTATATAAGAAGATAAATAATAGAGTTGAATAACTTGCACAATAATATATATATGTAAAAATTCTTTAACCATCAACATAAGAAACATTTCGTAGATTACGTAATCTTTACAAAGTGAATTCGTTGAAGTATTCAGTTTAGAGTTATTTTTTTATTATTTTATTTATTTTTTTTTATTTTTTATAAACCAAAACAAATATTTGCTTAATCGCAGTGCACAAAGTTAAATCATTTAATACATATAATTCGTGTTGAGTCGTTCGTGCTCTTGTCAAGATCCGCTCTCAGGTCTAATTGCAACTGTTTTTGGTTGCCACTCAACTTAAAACCCATCTGAACACTTTGAATATTTTCTGCATATTCATTTTACCACTTCTGTACATCCGACACTTGACCGGACTCGGACTCCGAAAGCGCCCACGCGACCTCAGAGCGACACAGTAATCAAAATAAATAAGCGTCAGTCATTCTTTTTTTATGTATATATACATACACATTATGTACACATTATGTATTCTTTATATTCTCTTTTATTTGTAGAACAATTAAACTTTGTGCGCGTGTGTAAAACATTTTTATCATAATGATCTTGGTGAGTAACTGCTAAGCAGACAAACTGAATGACAAATTGTGAGGGACAATTATTGTCGTTGTAATTGTTATTGTTGTGCTCCTCCTTTTAAATTATATATGTATATACACTCAGAGAAAAATTACATACAATTTATAAAATTTTGCTTGAAGTAAATTAAGCTTTTGAAAATGAATACTTGTTTTATGAATTTTGAAACATTGGAAAAAAACCATTTCGGCAACATTTTGACTTGAGTTGAATACAACATTTGCAGATTATTTCTCTGAGTGTGTAAAAGCATCAGCATCGTCATGCACTAACTCTCCGACTGCTTTGGATTGTTGATTCTTGGTTAACTTCTCTGGTTAGTGGGCTTGCTGGGGATGTGGATTGGGATTGTGATAAGGGTCTGGAACAGAGGCTGGGGTTGGCTTTTTCAATTTGTGTGCGGCGTTGCGTTCTCATATGTGTAATTGCCGCAGCAACGTGCAACGTGCAACATGCAACATGCAACGTGTAGCATGCCGCAAAAGATGACGCGGCTGCTTCTTTTGATGCTGTTGCTGATGTTCGGCATTGTTTATTTTGTTTGTTTGTTGGCCTGGTTCTTGTTGTTGTCACAATTGTAGCTGTTGTTGTTGTTGCCGGTGTCTGCGCACAGTTGCTTTAATTATTGTCACAACGGTCGCCTGCATCTGTTACTTATGTGTGTGTATTTACTTATTTATATTTATGTATATTTATATATGTTTCCGACTTTTAATTAATTTATGTATGTGTGCTTCTGACTTGTATTCCCCGAGGCTCTTAAACAGTGCGTTAAATTCAACTTACAGACTGCAAGGCACTACATATATATGTATATATATATGTATATGTATAGCTCATTCATAATTGAAACAATGCAAGTCAACTAGTTAAAGTCACAAAACAAATGTAATTACTGCATAAGCGTAATTTGTTCTCACAGTTAATTCGCTGACTCTGCGTTTCGTAATCCTTTGTGAATGTTTAAAACATTAGTAAATTATTTATTTTACATATTTCAAGTTTATTTCTAATATGAAAATATTTATTTTTGTGTTGAGAAATTAAAATTAAATTGAAATAAAACGTTTCTATTCAAATCAAGAGTCTTTAATATTAATATTTCAACTTTACTTAAGCAAAATTTTGTAGCATAGTGTAATAAGTCGCTTAAAATTATGATATATTCTTGTCATAAATTCAGAAAATGTTGCCAAAACGTGCATCGAAGCCGCCATTTGCGAAACTTTCATTTCAAAGTTGAAATGCGATTATAATGATTATTAATTATGCATTTAAATTAATTAAATTAGCACACGCACAAATTACAGCGAATTGCGAGCATTATACAATGCCAGCTAATGCAGCAGCAAATTCAATTGTGTATCCAGATGGCCAATAATGCTGTTAGTGGTTGTTGTTGGCTGTTCGTTATGTTGCTGCGGCCCATAAATTAATAAACATAATTTACACCTGTGTGTGTTTGTGTGCAGAATGGGCGGGGCACGTAAATGTGCAAATTATGTATTTCAATTTTAAACTGATTTTCTAATTCGCGCCCCACTTTGAAGCGGGCAGCTTGCGAGGTTGACTAAAATTCGTGAACTTTTATTTTCGGTTGCGCGCCAAAAATATAAATGCCCCAAAATGGCATTATGTTGTTGTTGTCGTTGTTGTTGCTGTTGTTGTGGTTATGGTTTTTATTCTTATATGGCCTTTCATGTGACAAACTTGGGCAATTTCCGTTGCACGGAAATGTGCACAATTTAATTCCTTTCTTCCATCTATTTTTATGCCGTAACAGAGAGTATTGTTATTTAATCACTAAATATGTAACATCATATATATATATGTATATATTCAAGTCAATTAATTAATGCTTTATTTGTGCTTGGATTTAGTTTTTAGATATGATGCTTCATACGACCTTAGTAAGATAAGATTAAAATATTGCACAATTTAAGTATATAAGAACATATGAAAATGTATTACAATTAAAATTAATATATGAAATTCCATACATGGCCATTATTTCCTCGTATATTTTTAAACAAACTTTAAACTATTAGGCATTTTTGCATTTTTATACTCGTTCACAAAGTGAAAAGAGTATATTGGTTTTGTGCAATGTCCGTCTTGCTGTCCGTCTGTCCGTCTGTCCGTCCGTCCGTCTGTC
>SCDT01002508.1:0-14304 GCA_004143765.1 Drosophila melanica | reverse complement strand
ACGCATTGACAAAACTAATTGCTAACAAAGTGTCAACAGTTGCGGAAAACGTTCAGAAGAACGGAATTGACTGAAGGGAGACCAAATTGCAAACGCTTATGATTAAGTTAAATAACAATTAGATGCAGTTGTTTTCGCCGGACACCCGTCAAATAAAATTTAAGAAGAAGCGTATTCACAGAAAGATCCTTATAAGTAAATTATTTCAATAGTTTATATTTTTTTTTATTTTTTTTTACAAGTTGTAGTTCCCCTATTTAAGGGATTTTAAAAGTATGTCAACTAGTTTTTTGCCAAAAGTTTCGAAGTGTCCGTAGAAAAGGTAGTTGAGCATATTATTGGAAGAATGTTGTTTATATAGACTGTTTGCCTTACTTATTTGTGTAGTCTTAGTATTTTTTATATACCACGTCAAATCAAGTGTAATTTCCTTGGTGATAATCCGTTTATTTGCCTCAGCTTTGGCTGGAAATCAAAATTTGGATATTATATATATAGATATATAGATTACTGATGATATTCCCTTAAGATCCCAAAAATTTACAAAACAACAAAATGTAAATTTCTTCTAAAATTATTTTACAGCCCTTTGCGATTGTGCCGAATTCTTGTTGGATAGCTCAAGTTGAATTTTGTTACACAGAAATTTACTGATATATGATGCAAAAAATTAATTTTCTTTTTTTTATGTACAAACACACATGTTTAAGTTGTTATTGCACTGTGAACGAGAATTGTCAGCTACACTCAACTTGCTTGTTATTTATATAAACATGCCCACAAAAAATTCCAGTTTTTGTAATTGCAAAAAAATGTTTTTCACAAAAAAAAAAATATTTATTCAATTTACTTTTCGTATTTCTATTTTTTTTCATTCATTTAAATTTAGCTTTTGCTTATTCAGTTTTTATAAACTAGTCTAAAAATGTTCACTCTTGAAAATTAAACACACACAACAGAGATGGGTTTTGATTATTGCAAGCTGTTGCATTACGATTTGAACGAACACAGTTTTATTTGTGTTTTGGGGCTTTTCCTAAAAACCAAACCATTTAGGTTGGATGCCTCTGCATGAGATATTTAAATTACAGTTATATATGTTCGCATTCGCACGTTTATTCTTATCGCTCTCCATTCTATGATTGTTCACATTCAGACCTACCACAAAGTGGCGCTTTTTGGCCCTGCTGCGCCTAATCCTTTGCCCCCAAAAGAGGTGGATATACGAATCTTTTGGGGGGCACAGCCTTCGGCATCTGGCGGTCCCAGGTTCAGCAGCTTCAATTTGCCACAAAAACACATTGGCAACATTTTAATGAATGCTGCATCAGGAACGCAGCCCCGAAAGACAAACAATGGAACGGTTCCCACACGGCTCTCTGAATGGGCGCTCCTCACTCCTCGCTCCGCGCTCCTTGAAGTCGAGCAGACTGGCAAAACGCTCGGCAAACATTGGCCGAGAATAAAAGTAAGTAAAAAGGATGTGGAATTGCGCCCGCCGTCCCTCTGTGGATGCAATTTGTGCAAATGCTGTGGCAGGCTGGCGGTGAAGCAGGCAATCCTGCAACCAGGCTGCCAGATCCGGAGCAGCGGCAACTACCCTAGCCGAGCATCCTGCGCCGGGCATAGGCATTTTTGCATGCGCCGCATGGCTGCATTTTTTGGGCTTACCAGTAAGGAGGAGATGACGTCGAGTTGGAGTCGGGTCGGATACGGAGTCGGATTCGGAGACGGAGTCGGAGACGTGGTAGACGGCATGATAAACGTGCTGCCAATAAATTACACTGCGTCAAGGAGAACGGCAGCTCTTAGCCGGGCTAGCTGCGGGGAGACACATTGCACATTTTTGCTGCCGTTCCATTTAAAATTTACTACAATTTTCTTTGGCTTTCACGTGCGCGCCGCTCATACGGTAAACAATTTGAATGCTTTCGCAGGCAGAACACGTAGCGGCAGTCGGGAGGAAGCAAGGATTCACCAGGATGCACTCTATCCAGAGCGTCTAGCTCCACCGCGCCCTCTAACTGGATGGTTCTGTGTGTGCAGCAACAGGACAAATGCAGCATAAAAAGTTTGTGCTCCTGCATTGTTGCCCCGCAACTACACGACCCGAGCCCCCGCTCACCGACGCCCATGGCGAGCGCAAATGCAAACACAACGACGAGCGGCAAAGGCGAACCGAAAAACGTCGCTGGCTGTTTTGCGGGCTCCTCCACTGAACCAGGCACGCATCGCATCGCATTGTGTAATATGCTCTGCGATTTATGCTGCCGCAAGCGGCAAGCGGCAGGCGGCATGCGGGGGGGCGCGGCCGAATGGTGGGCGGCACGTGAAGGCGTGACATCTGCATGTAACTGGCATATTGAACAGGCCAGCGAATGAACATAAATTGAAATGCACTTGCAAAAAGAATTGAAATCTTATTTGGGGCAAGTACAGACACAGTTTGCTCCCAAATAATCCCCAGAGCGTTGCACTTATGCTCTCTGGAATATATTATTTTCGTTTATTTATTTTCTGCTGCATGCCAACTCATAATATTTCCCTTTGTTTATTCACCGATAAGTCCTAATACCCTATTCGAAAAGCTGCATCTGACTAGCACAGCGCTTTTTAAGTTATTCTGCTAATTTACTAAAAATCTTAAATTTCAGTTTACAATTTTAGTTTTTTGCACAAACTTTTTTATTTTTACTCGATTTCTTTCCATGATTTATCTTATTTTTTGAAAATATCGATTAATATTTTGCCATTTAGCCATTATATTTTCTGCACGAATTTATTTACACACATTTTTGGGGATTGTAGTTTTTAATGCTGTACAGTTAGCTTGGCAACACACACTTTTAGTAACATTTAAATGCTATATTACCGTTATAGTAACAGCATCTGTTGCCTCGCTGCATGTTAACATTAGTTTAATATTATGTTTCGGGAATAATAAAGCTTTTCGAGTATTCCTGTACAGTGTGACCAAATGCGAATTGAATTGTCTTGACCGCAAATAAAATGAGTGCTTTATGCTACCGTTAGCTTGTGTATGTGTCCCTTCGCAGTTTTATGACTTAATATAATTTTTATGTGCGGCCATTTTGAGCAGCCCACCTCCATCAAAGCCACCTGGCAGAAAGACGAAAACATTCGTGGCAAATTCGGTAGCCAGATGGGCATCCGCCTCTCACCTGTTTATGGGCGTCCATAAAACGGTTTTATGTGGGCTCCCCTCGGAGCTAACTTTAATGCTAATCGTCATCGTCAACGTCATCGTCATCGTCATTCTCTCGCTCGTGTATGAAACATAATCTGCCCGAATGCTGTGCAAGTTATTCCAGCGGCTCTCATGATTAGCGTAACTTAAAACGAGAGAGGAGCTGTGGAAGGGGTGGAAGTGGGGTGGGAGTTGCCCTCAAGGGCGCTCGTTTTAATAAAATCAAATTGGTTGTAAGCGATTTTTGATAATGTTTTGCGGATGAGGTGGCCATAAAATACTCGGAATGGGTATCGATACCGATAAGGAGGACTGCCAGGAAACTGCCGGGCTTTATGATATCAAATTTGATGGTGGTCGATAGAAACAAGTGGAAAATATGAGAATGAACATCAAATAACGATTGCCCAAAGGTATCAATTCGTTTTTCACTGTTCGGCATTCGGCATTCAGCCTGCAGTTATTTTCCTCATAATTACACACACACACACAGGCACAAACCGAATGCCAAACATTGAAAATTTTCTTAATCATCGGAAAATATTTGTGTCTATATGCCTGGCATTTGGCATTCGAGTACCTAAACATCAAATTGGCAGCAATAATATTTGCTTGCCTCTTATTTATTGGCATGCAGGCAGCTAGACAGATGTGAATTTCATAATTACATTAATATTAATACAGGAAGTGGGCGGGGCGGGGCCATTAGATATGGCTTTAAGTACAATAAATTATAAATCTATGCATGTTCATTAGAGTTCCATGTATTGTTTTGGGATGAATGCAATCGCAGGTGGCAATGGGACAGGTCAGTTAATATAGCCCCAGGCAGAATCACGACAAGGGGAAATTACAAAACAGGATGAGAGGGAGGGAGGAGCGGGGCTGGTTCGAACTACAGGCACATTACTTGTTCATTAATTGCACTGTAAACTATAGGAATTTGTTACTGTATAATGATGACAGCAACAACAACTATAATTAAGACTCAAACTGGAACTGAGTGCATGGCGTATGCGTAATCTTGTTAAACGGATCAACAGTATTCATTGCATCGTAGCTTAGAGTGTGGTCTATGCCATAAATTAATGCAGCTTAACTTCCCACTTGAAAGCAGGTGGAAACTGGCGCCGGGGATTGGTCAGTTGGCCAAGCAGGCAAATCCAATTCATAAAGCCGACATCAGCAAAGCATTATGCATACTTATGTGTTTATGTGTATGTGCGGGAATTTCATTTTTATTAAATTCAATTTATGAGCTGCATTAAATTAAGTCAGGGGGTTGACTGCTAAAGACACTTTCATCCATCAAAGGGGGCAGGTAAGCAAAATGACATAATTGATGACTTCTCGAGAAATCTATTTGAATAAGGACGATAAAGTATTTAAATATATACCCAACAGGTTTACATATTCTATGATCCTTTGCCAAATTCCTCAAGCATGTTTACTGAGAACTTTACACTCTGAATCAATGTCGTTCTTCCATAGAGGCATATGTCAGGAGGCTGGTTGATAATAGGATACACGCAGAATGTTGTCACATTTCATAGCTTTTATGCCTGCTCCTTTTGTTGACTGGCATTCAGGGCCTTTCGGGCACATTTACATTTTACATACTTAATTGTTTTCGCATTACGGGCTTGCCAGCAGCCTGTTTGGGCCTGGTTTGCAGCTCAGGTTTCGCAAAAGTCAAGGCGATTAATGTCAACTTGGTTAATAGCATTCCAGGTTCCGTTCGCAAAGCGGGCACCGAAACTTAAAGCGCACTCAACGCGCCTGCCAAGACGCCAGACAGCCGACAGCCGACAGCCGCAGTAATTTCCTGCCCGTTCCCCCCACCCGTTGGGCTGGCCAACTCAAATGCAGGCTCAACATGTCATGTCACTGCTCGCCTGGCTGGGACAGCGACGGAAGGGGTGCAGGGGGCGGCGGAGGCTGCGGTTGTTCGCGTGATGAATTACACACTCGCCGAAGGACACGATGATGAAGTGCCTGTCATTCGAAAGCCAAAAGAATGTCCATCTGTCGCTCAGTTCTCCGCTCACGGCTCGCTCCCAGCTGTATGTTGTATGTTGTAGTTGTAAGCCATTTGCATAGCATCTTTCTGCCTCAACTCCCCTCTCCCACTTTCTACTCCATGCTCCATCTACTATCTTCCGCATAATTTATCGACACTTGTGCAAAACTTTAATTACTCGACAAGGCGAGGGTTTTTCGTCTAGTAATATGCCCCGAGCTAAACTAGCAGATGGGGCAAAGGGGAAGGTGTCTCTGTGTGTGTGCCTGTGTGTGTGTGGGTGTGAATTGCTGCATATGGAAATTTGGAATGCCTTGGCCTTTTGTCTGCGTAATTCAATGCGTGTATATCCTTTGGCCATACACAGCACAGTCAGGCACTAAAAGGAGATGGCGAAGGAAGCGAGCTGAGCAGCATTTTTCGATATCCAGCTAATGGCCTTTAATTGAGCTCTGGGAACATTTTCAAGTGTTTGCGGCTGCTGTTTGGCAAATTTTTGGGAAATTTGATATTGAAAATGAAGTGGCTGAAATGTTGATGTTACACATTTGTGTGTCTGTGTGTGTGTGTCTGTTTGAGTGTGTTTGCTGAGTGGCAAAATGCGGCATAAGACGGTTAGTATAGAAAAGCTCTCAACACAAGCTGCGAGATGCGAGGCAAGCAGGCGATTAGGAGCTGAGCCAAGATGGAAACAGCAGAAATAAAAAGCTTGGCAACGCATATAAGACAGCACTTTGGAAAAATGGCAGCATTATGGGTAATAAGAGTATTCCGAATCGAGCTGAAAACGCTGCAAGTGGGAAATAAAGTTAAGCAATTGCTCGACACTTGCACAAACGCATGCATCCGAATGCACTTCAATTAATAAAAACCCACTTTAATTTGTTGTTGTTCCACTTTCAAAAACCAACCACGAGAGCCGTCCTGGCGTCCTTTGACTTCCCTGCCAGCTGCAGCGACAAACCCACACAATTTCCTGCCCAATGCCATATAAATTCGCACACAGAAGCTGCTGCCACAGCGGAGCTATTTATGGACCAGTTCCTGTTCTATACACACACAAAAAAGGAGCAAAAAATATGAAAGAAAAATGAAACTCAGCTACTCTTAAAGGTCCGACACCGACTGGGGCCGAGGCGAAAAAAAACACAAACATAAATCCAAAATTGTCGTTTGTCGCATAAATATTTTAGCCTGTGGCTGAAAAGTAAAGCGAGCTGAAGGCCGACTCGTTGTCCTCCCTCCCGCCTCCCCCCGGTGGGGGCCAGAGACAATAGGCAGGAGGCAAACGAGTACACAGAAAACGACATTATTTCTTATTATTGGAGCAGCGCAAATAAATGAGACTCGACGCTCTCTGACAATGCGAGACGGAAGTGGGCCGGGAAAATTCTAAGAATTTGGAGTGGGCTGATGTCTTTTCTGCCCGCTCGACCAGCCAGCAATTCCCACATGTCTGTCTTCATAAATGTTTTATCTCTGGCTCCCAGTTTGTTGGCTTTTGTAATTATGTGCATATAATAAAGTTGACCCAAATAGGACCTTGTAGTATCTACCATCTACTTACTACATAAAAGACAGCCAGGCACAAAGTGAAGCTTAAGTCACTTTATTTCCACACTTTCGTTAAATTCAGTATATTGCACATGTGTATTATGTTGGGGGTTCATTAAATGATAAGCCATTGGTATTGCTTGACAATTGGGGATTGGCATTGAATGGGGCGGACAATGTGCGCCTGTTGCCAGAAACAATCAAGAAAACAGCAATCAGGGCCCATGGCAAAAGGATAAAAGCTCTTCAGCAATCAGTGGAGAAAGGCGTAAATGGCGCAAACTGTAACAAAGTCATAATTTATATTCGCTTAGCCACAAACAGAAAAAACAACAACAACAAAATAATAATAATGCATAAATTCTGACAAAAAGCTTCTTATGTGCTTTGATCAACTCTTCTTTGTGACGTATCTTTTCCGCTTTATGCTGAATACCCGAGTAGTATCCATTAAATACAATGAATCAACTGTTGGCCACCATAAACAATCTTCGGCTCAGTCGCAAGCTCATAAAACGCTCTCGGTTTGGCGGACCGGAAATTTATGCACGCCATTTTGCCATCGCCATGTTTTTGTATGTGTGTGTGTACGAGCAAGTGTGTGTGTGTGAGCAAGTGTGTGTTTGCATTTGGCATTTGACTTCCTGTTGACATAGTTAAGTGTGTGTGCGAAAAAAATCTGGCAAATGCCATTTGATACAACACGCAAAGTGTTTGCGATGAAACTGGATAAGGATAACAGCTATCGAAACATATCTCTCCGCTTCGATAGTTATCGCATAAATTGTTGTGTAACTATATTCAAAATGATCAATAAATAAGAAATCGCATAAGGAATATTGTCAATCACAGACGAATTCACTCGGTTGAAATATTTTTTGTTGTGTTTTTACTTTCTCTTCCGTTCTGGCTTTTACTCTGGTATTTTGTCCTTTTCACAAAAATGTGGCCAATAAAAATTGCAGCTGAGTGGCAAAGAGCAAGGACAAAAGACAAGATAATTGATTGTTTGATTCAATCGCAAAATCAAATGCTGCTCTCACAGCCTGCTCTTTGGGCTCACTGCAGCATTTGCAGGATTGATGTCCTTGCTGCCTGGCTGCCTCTCTGGCTGATTGCGAGAGCGTCAAAGGAAAACGGAAACAAATGCACGCAGCATCCAAAATTGGTTACAAATTCTGATTAGAAGCACCAACAAAGCAACAACAAACAGCAGCCAGCAGTAAAAAATTCAAAGGCGGATGAGCGGAACAGGCGCTGGGCGGGGTAGGCGTGGCAACAGAGTAAATTGAATTGTATTCGACTTTTGGAACGGGGCTGTGCCACACGATAAGACAAAGCAATCAGTGAGTGGGCCAACTAATGGCAACTGGCAACATGCAGAGGCAAAAATATTTGCCAGGACTCAAAAGCCCTTATAATTGCCAGCTGGAACAGGTATATATACATACATATATATGTATAGAGGCTGAGCAAGATCGATGTAAGCACAACCAGAATTGATGGCAGTCACATTTGAAGTTAATCCTGTTAGGTTCTTAATTTGCAACCTGAACCGATTCGTCAGTAGTCCTGATGATATCATCTGAGAAGGCATCTGCGTCAAAATTCAATTTACGCACAAGATGTTTCACATAATTAACATTACAGTCAACAAAACAGAAATGTGGCTATTATATTAAATAATTATTATGTTGTTAGTTTAGAAAATAACAGACTTGAATTTGGTATATTTGTGATAACATTTATATGAATTAATTTACTTAGAAATTACGAAATTATTTAAAGATAATATGTGTTGCAATTGGGTAAGCTCTGGTTACAAATATTTTTGGTGCAGAATAAGTAAATGCAACTTTATTAATACGGTGGTAAGAGCAATAAAGATTTTTAGGCCCGGTTTCCCCCTGGCCTAATATGTTGACATGATGTAAAACTTAAACAATAATTTAAGAAAGGAAATTATATTAAAATTAATGAAATATTTCCAAGCCTAAAATATAATTTTATCCGAAGAACTGCCTCTTGATTACTTTAATACAATTTTAGTTGTAATTTTTATTAACAATTAAAATCTATTTTGTTAGTTATTCTCGTTTTAACAATGGCACAACTAATTACACACGCCAAGAAAAAAACTAAACAATTAATTTAATAAAAGTTATTTTATTTACTCTCCTCCCGATCCACTCAATTTGGATCACTTAATTTTCCTATTCATTTCAGTTATGTGCATACTTGTAAGTGTGTATGTGTGTGTGTGTGTATGTGGCTTAACCACATTTACACATACATATATCATTTGCATTATTTCGCCAATTTCCGGTTTCAATCAATCGCCGCAAAAAAGTATTCATACATTCGATTATTCGTTCATTTGCAATTTTACATTTTGCCAATTACAATATTGCTGATTGGATTGTTGCCATTTTGTGTGAGTTGCGCATCAGATTGATGCGCATAGCTGGCCAAAATGTTGCAGCAACTCAATTAAATCGAGCTGCAATCATATTTCTCAGCTGTTTCGCTCGCCACTTGCCGCATTTTTACCTGGCGTGGCTGCCACGAATATGTATCTTTAAAATTCGAATTCATATTACAGATTACAAATTACAAATTCGCAGCATGTTTGTCATTCCACATTTGAATTGTACTTTCTTCTTCTGTTTTCTCTCGTTCACTCTCTCCCCTCGCTTTCATTGTTCTCCGCACTCTTTACACAGCCAATTTTAATTGCATTGTATTCTTGTTGCTTTTGTTCTCCTGGATATGTGAATGGGGCCGTGTGTTTCGGTAGGTGTATTTCTCTGGCATGTCCTGTTGTCCTTTATTTGATTTCAGTTTCATTTCGAAAATTTGTAATGCGCCACATGTAGCGAACAGGTCTGTGCCATGTCCTTGCTGCGTCTGCCAGCCGAAGGATAATGAAACTATGCACTCTCATTTCGTTTGCTTTACACGCCCACACGCCCACATGTCCCCATAATCCCCCACTCCCCCCCTCAGCATCCCGCGTATAGATTGTTGCGGTGGCGTTTGAGCGATTTTATGGGCCACAGTGAACACTGCAGACAAACGGACAGTCAGCTAATGCTGCGTTCGGACTGTTGCTGCGTGGAGAGTGCTCACTGTATTTGTTTTTCGGCGACTGACGACGGCTGTCATCACCAGAGCAGCAACGTCAGACATGTCCCTGCACTTATCTGCTTGTCCCTGCATCCGTCCATCCTTCCTTCCGTCTGGCTGTCTGTTTGAGTGTCATTTCTGTCGTGTGGTCTGCGGCATTTCAATTTCAATTTAATGCGAGCTACAAATAAACAAATAAAATGCCTGAACGCGTCATCTGAATATGGGCAGAGACTCCAACCCAAGACAACTTTAGCCTCACGCTGAACCCAGCCAGCTGTCCACGTGAGCATCAGTTTCAGGTGCGTCAACCATGTGCCACCTGCTGTGCCCCCATTTAAGCAAAAATGGGGGTAGAGAAAACCTTGAGTGTACCGATCAGATCTGGAAACGATCTCTTGTGGCTCAAATTTAATTTACTTGATAAATGAGGCGTTGCAAAGGGAGAGAATCCCATCGAGAAACCCACTTGGCAACTATTATTAACATTTAATTTGGCCAATGAATGCAATCGATTATTATCTAAATATGTTCACTTCATTCATTCTGTTTTGTGAACAGTGCAGTTTATTTGATTTCTAACTCATTTATAGAATTGACGTGTTCAATCGGGCGTTCAATTTGTTGCCAATTTATGCGAGTTGCATGTAGATATACATGGAGTATATATGGAGTATACAGTTAATTTTGCCAGATTGCAGTTGCCGTTGCAGTTGCAGCGATTTCGGTGCCGCATGCACAATGCAACGCGTTGACAATTCGATTAAGTTCCATAATTGTTGTCCAAATTATCAGAATATTAAATCTGTTTTTATCGTTTGCCAACTATCAGCGCATTAAAATGTCAATTATGCTGAGCATAATCTATCAGCTTGCGGCCACACCCATCCCCTGCCTCCCCCGTCCAACCGCTGCCAATATATATTGACCTCTTTGACACTTTTTAAATGAAGCCGAATAAATGCATAAAATTTTGTTTGATTTATTTTTAGTGCATTCCCGCATTTCGCGGGTAAACAGAAAATTTTATTAAATTCATATAAATGCACATAGATAAATTATACATAGAAATCTTGTTTTCGTTGTTGTTGTTGTTGTGATTGCAGTTTAAAACTCATTTAAACTGTTATAAATACGGCTTGCGATACGGCAATCAAGAGCAAACCCAACTGAAATCTGTGATTATTCCGCACTGAAAAATGAACAGAGCACATTGTGGTCACAACAGCAGCGACAGCGTCGGGAACCGCAAAATCAATTTCAATTGTCAACACAAAGTCACAAACAGGAAAAACGAACAAAAAAGTGCAAAAAAAAAAAAAAAATAAAACAGAAAATACAAAAAAAAAATCATAATAAAACTTTTAGCAACATTCCAAGGACTGCGACAAACAACAACAAAACAACAATCAACGGAAAGAAACAACAACAACAAAAATTGCTGAGAAAAAAGTTTGCCACTTTTTGTGACTTAAGGCTCTGTGCGCCGAGCAGTGAAAACTGAGAGCCAAGTGCGGAAAACTGAGACAGCCAGCAATCGCCAGGATCGGAATTCGTCAAGAATTTGGCTTGAGTGTGGGGCAGTGCGTGCCTTAAACTTTGGTGGTTTTTCTTCTGACCTCGAAAGTTGCGTGCTGGGCAACTAATGAAGCTGTTTCACTACAGGACTCGCCCTGTGTCCTTGTCAGGACCAACTCAACGTGCTCCGCAGCTTCGATTTTTCACAAAATGTATACATCCCCTTTTTTTTTCTAAGGATAAAAGGATCGAGTATTGGAAATTAATATACAACGCATTAATTAAAAATAAAAATAAAGCATTTAAATGAAAATAAATATTTGCGGATAAACGGTTGACTAATTCAAAAAACACGTCCAATAAAAAAAGAACGTTGATGCATTTTTTCTGCGTTTCGCACGTGTAAATAGTCGATTTTGCGGATTGTTTAACTAAAACTAAAAAAGTGATGTGCACATGTGATACGCTGTCAAGAACAGGATATAAAATCGATATTAAATAAAATTTATTTAATTAAAATTATATTGGTAATTGGATTACAAAAACTTTTCCCCGAGCATTTCGAATTTAATGATTGAATAGAATGAAAACTGTAACAAGTTTCGAAATAATAAATTGAACACAATGTTAATGATGCTATTTCTGTTTGCAAACATTTCTTTTTAATATTTACTTTTAAATAGTCAAATACAATTTTATTGTAAACATATTTTTGTTAGTTGTAAATTGAATCGAGCGTTGATTTAAAAATCCATCGATAATCAAACCAACGAAATCAAACCTAATGAGTGTCTCTTGTATTCCCAAGTGTGCACATTAAACGGGGAAGGAAAAAACATTTTAAATTTAATTTAATTTCCCTGAACTGCATTTGCTGCCCGGGCCGCCACATGAGCAGGACACATCTGCTGTGGAAAAGGGCGAATATGACCCAAACATCCGGTGCAAAATATTTATTTGTGCAACAGGAAGAAAGTTGTGCCCAAGGAAAAGGACGAAACCAGTTCTACAACGGAAATTGATTTCGCTTTAAGGCGGCTGTGCTAGAAGGCAGCATTCTCCCAGCCGCAGTGCTGGCACCTAGCAAGGACTCGGCATCCTCCGTTGTGCCAGCCATATACGCACATTTCCTGCGACAAATTTGCCAATCGAAGGGGGGGGAGGGGGGGTTAGGGGGAGGGGTAAGGGCTCCAGTGGACAAACTGTTGGCAGCCCGTGCCTTTTAAGCGAACTCTGACTTCATGTTTGCCACTCAATTTATGGGTCTATGAGTTTGTTAACTAAAAGTGCACATAAACAAGACTTTTTGCGTCGATTTTAATGGCAAACAATAAATTTGTATTGGCAGCCGGTTTCAGGTTTCCGGATCGATCGAAGGACATCTTTAATAATAACGAAATGTTTCGCAACGTAATGAATTGAAATATTTGGCAAATGAACATGACTTTTTAAAATATAAAATATATAAAATAGAAATTGGCGAGGAAATGCACAGCATTTTCAAAGGGCAGACAACCTTTCATTTATATTGAAATTTATGCGCAGGTCAAGTGTACAGACACACACACACACACACACACACACACACTGGTTGGTTCGTAAATCTGTTGGTCGTGTTCTGATGCCAGAATACGCTTTTGCTGCTGCTGCTGCTGCTGCTGTTTTTGCTGTCTAAATATTTATATTCATTGTGTCAGAGTGTTAAAGCGATAAAATGCAGTGTAAATACAAAGCAGAAGCACAACCCGAATCCTCCCCCTACCCCCCTCACTCTGTTAAACAATTTGACCATTCCAGCCCCCCCTGATTAGCTGTGGCCCACAACTCGGTGCTGTGAACTATTTCGGACGGTTGAGACCACAGCAACCATTCGAATTATTCATGCATTTAATTTTCGTGTAATTTGCAGCACAAATTTCATGAAGAGAGCCAGTTCAAAGTCAACCGAGCAACAAACCAAATGTTCGACGTTCCTTCAGAATCATTTGCTTAGTTGTTATTGCAGTGCAAATCATATTGTTGTTGTTGTTGTTACTGCTTCTTTTTTGGATAGCAAGTGATTGTGAATCTGTGTCGTGGTTTTGTCGGTTAGTGAAAGTGTTGCATGCTTTGCGGTGACACATCAGTCGAAGCGCCTCAAAAAGGTCTCTGATATTGACAGAGGTTTTGGCTCCTGATTGAACTAAGATTCTTTTATATTTTGCGATTATCAAATTTGTAGTTTGCTGTTCAATTTGTTATGCGGGCAGTATTTGGTTACTGAATTTAAATTGAATTTGATTCAATTGCTTTAAATTCATCAAAATATTTTAACAGATTTTGGATTCGGAACATTTCTTCTCAGATCGCTAGAGTGTATCTCATAATTAAACACTCCCAACTATAGTTTTACTGTTATGTAGATCACAATTAACATATTTCTAATTTCGGATGCAATATAACTTTCGGGCTTAATCTTTGGCTGGTTTCTGAATCGTGTTCGAATTCAGCATTTCGCCTGGCCTCTTTCTCTCGTTGGAGTTAACAGCTGCTATCTGCTCGTGCTAATCAACGTAACAACTATGGCAAATAGCTTAATTTGTAAGCCTTTTGCCCACCTCTGCCTCGCACTGCCGCAAAGCTGCGAGTACGTGCAGCCAACTAATTAGGCTACCCACGTTAAGACAACGCCAACACGGCCAACTTGAGGGGAAGCCTGCGGCCTGGGAGCTGGAAAAGTCATCGCTGATTGGCAAAGGAATGCACACATTTTGCGACCGGAGCTAAAGCTTCTCACATTAATTATTTTCGCATCTAAAATATTGAAATCGCAGTTTGCCGGGGCAGCAGTTATGATAATTTCCCGTTGAAGTTGAAGTTGAAGTTGCACCCGCTGCCA
>SCDT01002507.1:0-12592 GCA_004143765.1 Drosophila melanica | reverse complement strand
AAATATCATGTACTCCCCCCTTGTGAATTTTCGAAAAAAAAATTTTTTCAAATCTTAGAATTGCGAGTTTACATTTTTAATCGATTTTATTTGCCTTATTTATCATAAAAAACAACATAAAAGATGATTCTGATGGGGTCAAATTTTTGGTCAAAAATCATGCCAAATTTTACGAAAATTTTGACAAGTAAAGCTCTTGGATCCATAGTTTCCATACTTCAAACTACCATAATTTTGGTAAAAATGAACCGATTTTCACGTTTGAAGGCATTTTCATCATGATTTGACCTGTTTATTAATTCTACATTTAAAGTATATTCATTTTTGAAAATAAAATTTGTTGAACTTTTTGGTCAAAATATCATGTACTCCCCCCTTGTGAATTTTCGAAAAAATATATTTTTTTTTATTTAGAATCGCAAGTTCACATTTTTAATCGATTTTATTTGCCATAATTAGCATAAAAAACAACATTAAAGATGATTTTGAGGGGGTCAAATTTTTGGTCAAAAATCATGTCAAAATTGATGAAAATTTTGACAAGTAAACCTTTCGGATCCATAGCTCCCATACTTGAAGCTACTATAACTTTGTCAAAAATGAACCGATTTTCACGTTTGAAGACTTTTTTGTCATGATTTGACCTCTATATTGATTCTACATTTAAAATATTTCCATTATTGAAAATAAAATTTTTTGAAATTTTTGGTCAGAATATCATGTTAAAATTGATGAAAATTTTGACATGTAAAGCTCTTGGATCCATAGTTTCCATGCTTCAAACCACCATAATTTTGGCAAAAATGAACCGATTTTCACGTTTGAAGGCATTTTCATCATGATTTGACCTGTATATTAATTCTACATTTAAAATATATTCATTTTTGAAAATAAAATTTTTTTGAAATTTTTGGTCAAAATATCATGTACTCCCCCCTTATGAATTTTCGAAAAAATTTTTTTTTTTTGATTTAGAATCGCGAGTTCACAATTTTTATCGATTTTATTTGCCATAATTAGCATAAAAAACAACATTAAAGATGATTCTGAGGGGGTCATATTTTTGGTCAAAAATCATGCCAAATTTTACGAAAATTTTGACATGTAAAGCTCTTGGATCCATAGTTCCCATACTTCCAACCACCATAACTTTGTCAAAAGTGAACCGATTTTCACGTTTGAAGGCATTTTCATCATGATTTGACCTGTGTATTAATTCTACATTTAAAATATATTCATTTTTGAAAATAAAATTTTTTTGAACTTTTTGGTCAAAATATCATGTACTCCCCCCTTATGAATTTTCGAAAAAAAATTTTTTTTTGATTTAGAATCGCGAGTTCACATTTTTAATCAATTTTATTTTTCATAATTAGCATAAAAAACAACATTAAAGATGATTCTGAGGGGGTCAAATTTTTGGTCAAAAATCATGCCAAATTTTATGAAAATTTTGACATGTAAAGCTCTTGGATCCATAGTTCCCATACTTCCAACTACCATAACTTTGTCAAATGTGAACCGGTTTTCATGTTTGATGTCATTTTGGCCACCATTTGTCAGATAGATATTTATTGTAATGGCATACAATTATTTTTAAAATTTTGTTAAAAAACTGGTACAAGTATTGCACGGTCGGTTACATCCAACTGGTTTTTATTTGTTTTGTTATTGTATATTTACCATTGTCATTGTCCCAGCACACGCCCACACAGACGAAGGCATTAAAAGTCAAACTCCTCGAATATCACTGATTTCATTATAATTATGGACATGATCGATTCATTGAGCTTCGGGTTGAGTACTTTGATTAATTCCATAGACCAGCAAAAACATAAAGGCTCGAATGCCATATTCTTTACATAACATGTTCATAAGAGTGGTTTAGATGAAAGTGCCTGACTGGAAGTCAATCTGTAACCAGCTGTGAACTTCCCTCGAACTTTACTTAAAATGTGAAACATTTTCTATTTGCGAATTATATATGCGAAAAAACGTAGCCAATTATGTGTCTGCAGCTCCTAAAATTTCCTATAAATATATACATTCGATGTGCTCAAATAATATACTCTTGCTTACCCATTTTCAATGAGTACAGGGTATAAAAGGCTTAAATTACTGGAGCAACTACAGAGAGGGACAGAGAGGGTAACATGGTGCATTCAACAAGAAAGTTGCATTCACCTAGGTGGCTCAGGAAAAAGCAGAGTGTTAAACCTTTTACTAATTAGAATGCACTAAAATAAATAATATTGAAGAGAAGCTTCATTTTCCGGTGATAAACGTTGCCTGTGGAGCAAAAGTCAGGGCTGGCTTCTATACACATGATATATATGTATGTGTATACATAATAGATAAACATATTCTCGGTTTATATGTCATAGCAAAATGGAAAGCCAAGATAATTTCTGGGCTATGAAGTAAGTAACCAGCTTTGCCAATCGGTTGAGATTTCCCTCAATATTTCTTTGTAGTCTCTATTTGGTGGCTACATTGGGAATTCTGTTCATTGTAGTCGTTCTGACGGTGCCCAATCTGCGCCAGACTCTCCGATATCGGCTGGCTAGGATTCGTACGGAATCAATCAACTATACGCCGATCAAATACTTGGACAACGCTTTGACGCAAGTCTCCAAGTGGCGCCTAGGGCTGGTGCGCCGCAAGACCCTTATTCTGGACATGGACGAGACGTTGATATCATCGGTGATCATCTATCATAATTCCATGTCCAGAAGTCGCAGGACCCGCTCGAAATGGAAAATCGTAGCCAGTCTACCATGTGATTACACCTTCTCTCTGCCAGAGTCCAATGCCACTGTCTACGTCTACAAGCGGCCGCATGTGGACTTGTTTCTCGACTGTGTCTCCAAGTGGTATAATCTGGTCGTTTTTACGGCCGCCACGGAGGCTTACGCCTCGCGAGTCCTCAATTACCTGGATGCGGGTCGGAACATTTTGAAGCGGCGAATGTATCGACAGGACTGCATCAATATTTGCGGCATTCGCGCCAAGTTTGTGTCCATAGCCCACGGCGATCTGGCCAATGTCCTGCTGCTCGACGACTGCCACATGGAGAATAGCTTCAACGTGGGCAACTCCGTCCACATCCAAAGCTATCGCATTGGCACCAAGGACGATCAGCTGCTCTGCATGCTGCCCTTTCTGGATGCGCTCCGGTTCACTCACGATGTACGCTCTATTCTGGGACGCCGTACACGGTACGACTGCCTGACATCCTGTCTGTGCTCCCATTATGATTCGGACGACAGCGACGAGTAGTTCTACTAAACTACTTTTAAGTCAGATATATAATATTATTATTTATTTTTTTTCATTTTTTATTTCGCACTTTTAATTCGATATGCTTAGTCATGTGAACTGTTGTCGCAAGACAACGTCGTTAGTCACTGATCAAGTGAATCACTAGCCTCGGCGACTTTGCCTTGCGCAAGGTTGCTGCCCTATCCGTTGACCTACGGTGAAACCTATGCCCACGGGCAGTTGTCCTTGACAAACAGCCGGACATTTGATATTATTTATATTGGGAAATTGTTAACAAAATGCTTTTCTGCAAATGTAAAATGTTTCCTAAAGCCTCATTAAGTAAATATATTTTTGAGGAGCATTAAAAGTCAAGAAAATGAGATCTGAGAGATTACATTGTCTCTCTTTCTCTCTCTCTACCTCTCTTACTAATTCTCCCGCTCTCTCTATCTCGCTCTCCCCTCTCTCTAACGCTATTGTTTTGTACATCCAATCGATTTAAAGTTGCAAAACGTATATACTCTATTTCATTGTGTGAACAGAGTATAACATGTTGTCAAACATACGAATTTATGCACATTAAACATTCATAAGTAAAAATTTGCTTAAAGCTGAAAAGGTATGAATGAATGCTGAAGCGATCGCTGGAAGTTCGTTCGAGCGCGCTTTCACTGTATTTATCTATCGCAAATCTTTAGCGGCGAGTTACAGAAATAAGCAAACGTGAATGATACCTGGAGCTGGAGCTCGGACTTGTGCTTGGAAATCTACATTGGCGGCTCTATATATTATTTATTGATATTTCGAGACCGGCTGGCAAAATGTTCTTTTGTTAATCTTCTTGACCAGGCACTGGGTGCGGCAATTAAGTCACCGCCACCAGCACCACCACCACCACCGCCACCACCAGCACCGCCAACGACAGCAGCCACACACAAACAACAATAACAACAACATCTCGAGGGGTGCGCGCATTTCCAGTGAAGATCATTATTGTCTCGCCGCGAATGCCGCCAGCATCCAAAAAAAAAAAAATAAAAAAATATATATATATAAAAAAAGGAAGGCAACGCGCAGGCAAACAAGTTAATGAACCCGTTGCCATCGCCGCTGCCCACGTCGCGGATCCTTGAACTCGACTCGCCGAGTCGTCCAACTAGTTTGGCTTTGGGCACCGGCGACGGCTGCAGCCAGAACCAAATCTGTGGCATGAATTCTCTGGAAATGATCGAAATTTCATTTCATTGCGACGACGACGACGGCAAACTTAAAATTGAGTTCAACAGCATTCCGGTCTGGTCTGTCGGATTTTCAGTCGGCTCCTTCGGCTTGCCCCCACCGTTGTCTGTCGCCTGTCGTCTGTCGTGGAGCGCTAGCCCTGTTCGGTTCTATGCTTGGGTCTTTGGTTTTGGCTGGGCCAGCGCGACTGCGCAGCGAGTGCACTGTTAACTTTCCATTATCCTTGAGGCTCGAGTCATTGCCCCCGTCTCGCATTACACAATTGCAGCGGGCCAGCGGGCTGGCAGGAATCGTGCAACTCGAGGTTGCCGCCGGACCCCGGCCGTCGCTCAACTTACAGAGAACTCCAGTGGCCTACTTCCACTTGAATGGAATTAATGGGAATGGGACTGGGACTGAGATTGGGATTGGGAACAGGAACAGGAGCATGGGCATGGGCATAAAACAAAAGCTTTTGTGCCAGCAGGCAACCCCAGCTCAAAATGATCCTGTGGCCAGTCAAAGACAAAGCGACTCATTTTGTCGCATGCAAAATTAATACAAAACACATTCGAAGTGAGAGCTGAGAGCGGAGACATACTCTCTCCCTCTCTCTCTTTCTCACTTAGCCACATATTTATGTATGTGTGTGTGTGTGTGTGTGTGCTTGTATAATTTTATTTTTATAACTGACCTCGAACTTTTGTGCAATGTGATTGAACTGCTGCGATATCTGTGTTGTTGCAGCCCCGCTGCCTCCTTTCAACAGCATTTGCATGCAGACTGCATACGAATCGGTGGAAAAAGTGCTAGCGATAATGTCGCCGTTGTTGAGCTTGCCATCGGGATCAGAATCAGAATCAGAATCGGAATTGGAATCGGGATCTGGATGCGTTTGCGTTGTGACCGTTGACAAACAATATGGAAATTTAGCGGGGCAAACGAATGGGTAAATGGTAAATGGCATATGCTGATGGTTAACGAGTGAGTGCAGCGTCAAATGGGAAGGGGGAGGGGGATGGGGAGGCGGTGGAAAGGGCGTTGCAGTCGCCGACAACGCTAAATGCATAATAAATGCGCGTTTCAAGAGCTTTGGCAAAATAAAAATGCGTGCTGCGACTGAATTGCACTTTCAATGAGCTAAAACAAAAGGCAGAGGCAGAACAGAAGCAAGCAAAAGGCGATAAGAACAGCAACGAAACAACGGGTGCGTGTGTGTGTGTGTGAGAGAGAGAGAGAGAGAGAGAGCGGATAGTGAGATGCCGGGCCAGGCATACATAACTATTGCATTGCGATGTGATAGCGCCCTGGCCAAGCAGCAGCAGCAGAAACAGCAGCAGCAATTCACAACCACGCCCATCTAAAAATAAAAAACAAATTTCATTGACTTTTGAAACGCGTTCAAAGCTGACGTTGATAAACAGCAAAGCACGAGAGTGAGTGAGAGAGAGAGAGGGGAGAGCAAGAGAGAAAGCGCACGGTACAGTTCTTTATCAGGAATACTCGGTCTCTACTGCTGCTGCTGCTGCTGCTGCTGCTGCTGTGCAAATATTTTATATTGTCTTTTTCCCTTTGTTTTGTTTCTTAGCAAGAAATCAAAAAAACAAAACAAACAAATATAACGAAAAAAAAAAAAAAAAAAGCAGAGTCTTAGCTATCAAATGGAGGGGTTTGCTTGTGGCCTCCCTGTCAAAGCATTATGTGCGCCACTGACCAACAGCAACGGCAAGCACGAAATGTTTAGCTGACGTCATTTGTCCTTGAATTCGTTTATTTGCCGCAAAGCAGAATTCGCAAAATTCAATGCACTTGGCAGCGACAACGCGGCAGCAAAAGTCCCAAAAAACAAAACCGAAGCTGAGGAACGCAGAAAAAAAAAACAAGATTACGTGTTTGCACGAGAGAGTTTAGAGTGAGAGAGTAAAAGTAGCAGAGCAATGAAGAAATTTACGAAACAACACTCTCTAAGCATTAACTGTTCAGTAAATAATGCTTGAATATCTGTAACCAGGGCTTTTGAGTGTGCTCCCGTTAAAGAAATTATTTTTTTATTTTCAAATCAGTTTTGAAAGTTATATACGTTAGCATCGATACTCACCCCCAACTACAAGCTCGATGCTATGAAACTCAGGACTGCCACTTGACGCTGATAATTTAATGCACAAGAACGTTTCAAGAAAAGGCGTTATTGATTTAAATATTTGAAGTGCTATAGCTGTCAACATAAAGTAGATAACCGAACTGACGATAAAACGAAAAAGTTGCAGGTAATAGTATCGATAACATTGCCGATATATATTGCCGCACTGTGTTGCATTTGGATTTTATTATCGACAACACTGTACAATTAAACATTTGCTTAAAGAATTTATTTAAGCGAAATTGCGAATTCAACGCCCGAAGGACAGCACGTGTCGCATTTACCTGCAACAATACTGGAAGCCACCGCTCAACAAAAGGTTTTGTTTTATTCATGTAGTCGTAAAGCACAAAAAGCGAGCTAAAGTTATTGTTGTTAATGCACTGGGACCAGGAGCAGCAGCAGTGCCAGGTGAGCTCCCCCGCCCCCTGCCCCCCCCACGATAAGTGATAGGTGCACAGGCCGTTAAAATCTAAACTGCAATCAAGTGTGGCGCAAGATACGGGACGAGTATATGAGTGCACTTATTTATTAATACTCGAAACAGTCACAAGACAACAGGCCGAGAGGGCAACAGGGCAACAACAGTAATCATCGGGCTTATCAGCGTTTATCTGGTTTTTTGGCCTTGGGCTCGGCTTGCCCTTTGCCCGCTGCGTAAATTTAAATAAGTCGACGAGTGCAGCAGTTGAACCCCCAGGCGAATGGCAAGTGTGTCACATATTGTACATGACCAGCATCTGTAATGGCAGCCAGCTGTCAAAAGATTCGCTTTGTCATCTGCACGTTTGTTTGCTGTGGGCTTATGCGGGTCATATCACTAATTCTGATATGCTAATCTCACAGCACACACACACACACACACATAAACGCGCACACACGCACACATACACGTGCAACTGTTTATCTATAAAGTATATACAGTTTGACGATTAACAATCTTCCGCACCCATATATTCGCACAGATACTCTAATCAACAGGAGGGTTCCATTGAGAAGCGAGAACAGCCAAAACCAGCCAAGAATGGGCCAGACGCTGTCCGAGCCGGTTACGGCCAAGGAGTCGTCATATTGCCAAAATGAACAGTATCGGGTGGGCAGCAGCTGCATGCAGGGCTGGCGCATCAGCATGGAGGATTCGCACACACACATACTCTCGCTGCCGGACGACCCGACAGCGGCCTTCTTTGCCGTCTACGACGGACACGGCGGCGCCACAGTCGCCCAATATGCCGGCAAGCATTTACACAAGTTCGTTCTGAAGCGGCCCGAATACAATGAGAACAACATCGAGAAGGCGCTGAAGCAGGTGAATAGTATTGAAATGTTGTTGCACCATCAACGATCCGGCTAACTGTGGACGGTTGATACTGCAGGGCTTTCTGGACATAGACCACGAGATGCTGCACAATGAGGCGTGGGGCGAACAAATGGCCGGCTCCACAGCCGTGGTCGTCCTGGTCAAGAACAATACGCTATATTGCGCCAATGCCGGCGATTCGCGGGCCATCGCCTGCGTGAACGGGCAGCTGGAGACGCTATCCGTGGATCACAAGCCAAACAACGAGTCGGAATCGAAGCGGATCATCGACGGCGGCGGCTTTGTGGAGTTCAATCGTGTCAATGGCAATCTGGCACTCTCCCGTGCCCTCGGCGACTTTGTGTTCAAGCGGGGCAACAACAAAAAGCCGGAAGACCAAATAGTCACAGGTGAACACAATATTCAGCACACGCAACAAAGATCATTGTTCGCATTCACATTATTGTTATTATTCATTGTTAACGCCCTGTCGTCATCGCAGCCTACCCGGACGTGGAGACGCGCCAAATCATGCCGGATTGGGAATTCATTGTGCTGGCGTGCGACGGCATTTGGGATGTGATGAGCAATGAGGAAGTGCTGCAGTTCTGTCGAGCGCGCATCGGCATGGGCATGCAGCCGGAGGAGATCTGCGAGGAGCTGATGAACCATTGCCTCGCACCCGACTGCCAAATGGGCGGCCTGGGCGGCGACAATATGACCGTGGTACTTGTTTGCCTGCTGCACGATAAGCCCTACTCTGATTTGGTGGCACGCTGCGGGAACAGCAGCAGCAGCACCAGCAGCAGCAGCAAATCGGACACGAATTCGGAACCAATGGAACAGGGACGCGATCCTGATACAGCTCTCGCCACGGAACTTTAGAGCAGCCGCAATCCTGCGCGGAGCGATACGGTCCAATAGTCACAACATGAAACCGGCATCAGATTCGCTGCTGGCAGCATTGTTTCTAGGCGCCTTTGAATGCCATTCAGGTGCACTCTATATATATATGTGTGTGTGTGTGTGTACTTAACACGCCTGTTTCGGTTAAGTTTTCGATACATACTCGTACAATCCTTATCCAAATACCAATTTGTTTTGTCCCCTCCCCCCCTCCCCCATGCATTAAAAGCTTGTTTTATACCAAAACGGAGAATTGCGGCCAATTGCTGTTGATTGTTCTTTTCTGTTTGTCGAGCATAAGATTCGAGTATTATCCGTCTAGTATTTAAATAATATGTACCTACTATCCTCTGATCTATTTTGAGTAGTATTTGGGATTTGTCATGTGAATGAATGTTAGCGCCGAAGGAACTAAGCTGAATTAATTAATTGTAATAAAGTCAAACGTTTTTTGTAGTGTCCAAAAATCGTGGTGAATTCCATTAAGTGAACGATTCAACTTGGGATCGATCGATCGATCCAACGTAGTCATGCTAGAGGCCTTTTTTATCGCAATAATGAATGATATGAGATTTGAAATACACAAAGTAGCAAAACCAAACGAGTCCATTTATTCAAATTGGGAGCAGTTGCGACACGCGGTTTCGACCACGATTACCAATTTGCGTGTTGCTTCTGGCCGGTATATTTCGAGTGGGTCTCTCTGTGTGACCCCTGACCTGGCACCCCCTAGAACCAAGATGTTCGACTGTTGTGTACAGCATTTGCTGGTTTATGTTTTATTTTATGGTTGACAAGTTTTCTTTTCTTTTTTTGTTTTTTTGTTTTGTTTTTTTTTTTTTTTTAATCGTTTCGTTTCTCGTTTCGATTTCCATTTCTTCAGCTAACTACATTTAATCTACATATGCGCATTTGTTTTCTGGTTTTTCTTTTATTTGATTCTCGTTTATATGATACATACAATAAAATAAAATATGCATTTATGATTTGTTTGTTTGTTTGTTTGTTTTTGTTTTTATGTGTTTCGGGTTAATGTCTGGTGTTATTAGATGGTTTTTTTCTTCTTCCCTTTAGCTTTAGATGTTTTAGTTTAGGAGCGCTCGTAAGTATAAATTGAATATACTTGTTTCATCATATACTAAACGAGCAGCACAAATTTCACTCTTAAGTATACAGAAAATGTGAATCACGCTGTTTGTTGTTGTTTCTGGTTGCGGTTGAGTTGAGATGTTGTTTGTCTCAGTGTATGGTAATGTTTAATATAATTTATTTATACTTCTGCATAGGGATATTGTTTAGTTATAGTTACGTTTTAGTTTATAGTTTAATCATATGCAATTTTATAAACCGTTTTTTTTTTTTGTTTTGTTTCGTTTCGTTTTCTTTACTTCTTTACAATTATCAATTTTGGTACAATTAATATTATTAATCATATACTCTTGATTTTATTACATGTGTTCCTATATCAATTTCTTTAACAGACGTTTTTGTTTGCCTAAATGATTTTCGTTTTGTTGCATTTTATTTTTGTTTTTAGTGATAACAATGTGCGCGTAAGCATTTCTATGCAAGTTATTTGAACAGAAAAACAAACAGAAATCAAATAAAAATTACATAAAAAATAAAAATAATAATAATAATGGAAAACACCTTCACGTTTATCATCGAAAAACAAGTAAAGTTAACTAATTTAACGCCCTTCACAAGGGGCGCAATACGATAAATTCCAAGAATATCAATCGAGAAGCATATTTGGAAGGGGGGCGGGTTTAATTATCATCTAAAATTATATGAAATATTGATGGCAGTGCCAAAAGAATGAAAGCAGGCGTTTATTATATGCAAGTATTCAGCATTAGCATTGGCGGTATTTGCAACCAGTCAGTTTTTTTTTTTTTTTGACAGTTTCTGGTTTGAACCAAACAAGAAAAAGCAGCTGGCTGTGAACACTCCCAAAACTTGTTGAGTTATATATATATATTAAAATATATGGTTATATGTATTGGTGGCAGTGCCAAATAAAAAAATAATTGGGGCATTGTCCTGCCGCCCTTGTGAAAGGCATACTCTTCCAATAATAAATAATATGGTTTACATAATAATAATAATAATAATAATAATAATAATAATAATAATAATGATAATAATAATAATAATAATAATGTCTTGAAAGCTATTTGAAATGACTCTGCACGACAATTTGATAAGAACGAAAAGGTATTTTCTTAGTTCTGGCTGATTGTGTGTGTGTGTGTGTGTGTGTGTGAGTGTGTTTGAGGATAGTTACTTGGGTATATAGTGTATATCATTATTATATATCATTGTTTTTGTTGCTGCTGCTGCTGCTGCTGTTATTATCAGTAGTTGTGTTTTTTTTTTTTTTTTGTATAGTATAACAAGGTGTCACGTGTCATTGTCAGTGTCATATGCGCTGCTTAAATATACAAAATAAATAACTTAAGAACTGAGGCTTTACAATAACAATTTAATTAATTTATTTGTTGCCTTAAAATTATTCAACATCAACAATGTTTGTTTTTTTTTTGTTTGTTTGTTTGTTTCTTTATCTGCATCCATCTATCCATCATTTGCCCTTATCGTATCAATTACGTTTCGTTTCGCTAACTCTAAACCTCGTCACCTCTCCGACAACACCAAAAATAGATGAGAGAGAACTGCAAGCCCCAGCAGCCTGGGTGTTTTGGATGTGGGCAATCAAGCTGGCAATCAATATTCCAATTTTTTGTATTTTGTATTTTGTTTTTTTTTTTTGTTATTTTTGTTTTTTGAAATGCAATTGAGTTATTCGATCAATTGCATTAATTATCACACAGCACACGTGGCGTTTGCACTTATCGAATGCGAATGCTAGCTGCGCCCCAAAACCCAGACTCCTGGTTACCGGCTCTCTCTAGTCCCGCATTGTTAGTCCCGCTATAAATTCACGTAAAGCAGTCCTGATTCACTGTACAGTGGCCACGGGTGGTGAGCACAAAAACCATTTTGAGAACTTTCAATAGCTATTTCGTATGGGTGAGGGAGATGGTACAAATGGTTCGAAGGAGGAGAGGCGGCGTATCAACTATAAACTATGCATTGTTTGTTTGTGTGTGTCGGTAACTGGATGTGTATGTGGGGTGAGGTGTGTGTGTGTGTGTGTGTGTATGTGTGTATGTGTGTATGCGCACACCACTGAGCAAGGCTGGTCAGCAGCAGGTCCATCGGCAGCTTAGAAGTGGCACTGGAACTGGCGCTGACCATTTGATTAACTGGTTAATCAATAATTCAAATTAAAAGTGTACTTTAGTAACGTCTACGGGAGAGGCAGCAGTTGTGTGAACTCAAAGTTAAACACCTTTCGGTTTCTCAGTGGGGCGAGTATACAATTTGTAGCGTGTTTATATATACATATATGCATATAGCTCTATATATATATATATATATGTATATAGATACACATAATTATATATGTATTTAGTATAGGCACTTAGCATATTCGATTGTTTTTATAGAATCAAAATATATTATCTTTAAATAAACAAACACACACATATATATATATATATATATAATATATATATATGTATATACTATATACTGTACATATATATATAATGTATATATCAAATGTAGCATGTACATGTGCTGAAAGTCTTGCATACTGGGCGAAAGAAAACTAAACTAATGGGGAAGGGGGGCTTCGTGTTAGTGCTTCGATGCTTAACACTCTTCATTTGGTATACTATGAATCCGTTATCTATATA
>SCDT01002506.1:0-17071 GCA_004143765.1 Drosophila melanica | reverse complement strand
ATTATTTTTTTATATGTACTTATACATTATATTAAACATTTTATTTAATTAAAAATTTTATTGTTTTTAAACTTTTAAAAATTGTTTTTTTATATTTTTTTTTTTTTTTGTTTATATCTATATGCATATCTGGACATATTATCTAATCGAATGTAACTAACTATGTGGACATTTAATGATACTCTTTCCAAGAGTATCTCACAGTATCTTTAATGCTTTTGAAAGCGTCGGATGAAAGTTGGCGTCAGCGACGACGTCGACGTGAGCGTCGAGATCGCAGCTGGGACACTTGTCGATCGCTGTCTGCGCTGCCCACATTGATAAGCGCTATCAAATAGGAATGGAAGCGAGCTGCCTGTCAATTTTACATGAAAATAAAAATAAAACACACGATAATAGCTAACAATTTTCGGCGCTGTTATCGGTTGAAAGAAATTGTTTAACTTGGACTTTACTCGCCAAAGAAACAACAAGTATCCAGGCAGTTTCTATGAACGTGTTTTTGTTTTCGGGCAGCCGCTTTATCGCTGTCAATAATTGTGGCCTTTGTTTTTTTTTTTTTTGTAAACTTCACATGCTCGAAATTTAATTACTGCCCTGACTAGGGTTCAAGACTGCAGCATGGATCAAGCTGATCTTGATGACGTCACAGCGCCTGAATCGGAGGAACTGGCCTACCCAGAAATACTCTATGATAGGTGATTGACTGCCACGACTCTCGATAAGAAATCAACCCAAGTATCTGCACACATAAATCCAAATCATATCTCCGAAATTCATAATCTAAAACTTTAATAATCCAGCCATGCCCAAGACAAGTTGGCGTTAAAGTCGACTGCGACGGCGGCGGCGACAGCGACAGCGACAGCGACAGCGACTGTTCGCTGCCTTCGTTATTGTATTTGTATTTGTATTTGTGTTTGTATTTGCGATAGCCGCTAGTGTCGATCGTCGCTGCTGCGCCGCCTTATATATCATATATATAGACGTAAACGTTAACTCGGAAGGGTTTTCAAAAAGCAAAATTCAGTTGGTATAAAGCGCACGAGTCGCGAGGAAGCCAGAACCAGAACGCGATTGAATTCGGTTAAAGCTGAAGCAAGCCAGCAGCAAATTCAGAAAATCACGTTGAATACTTTTGCGCCCCATAGGTAAATAGGAGGGAGGCATGACTTATTACTGAAAATTACTGTCAACAACATCGAAGATTGCGATGCGTTTGGCTGGTTTTATTTCGCACAAATTAAATGCAATTCTCAAATTGCTCAGTGATCAAAAATTAATATAAACGCATTTTGAAACACGCAGGCTAGCCGGAAATCAAAAACACTCACACACACATAGACACACACACAGATACACCTAAAATGGCGACAGTTGATATTAGCGAGGAGGCCTTTCATCTGCGCCTGGGCTACCTAAAGCCGGAAACTGTGGAAATCGCCCGAACAGAACTGCGCGAAACGGAGGAAGTGAAGGCGGAGGCCATCGAGAAGCTGCGCGAGCTGCTGAAGGCGACGCCAGAGATCAACTACAAGGACGACGATGCATTCCTGACAATTTTCCTGCGCGCCACCCACTTTTATCCGGAGAGCGCATTGGAAAAGGTGCGTATTGATCAAACTGCATGAAAAACTTAACAATTTTTAAGTAAAGAGTGAATTGATTTTTAAATTGAAGTGATTCCAAGTGATTTAGGAATTAAAATATTCATACACAAAAAAATATCTTGTCAGGAGTAATTTGTAGAGCTATATATAGAAAATAAAACATATTTAACATATCCGCATCCATAGGGGTTAGATACACATCTTCCATATAAGGCATATATTTTTAAAGGGATCTTTAGATAGGATCTCTATTTTTTATTTTTATATATTGTTTATTCATATTTTTTATCTTTTGTACAATTCTTAAACTTGCACTATAAAATTTGAATATAATTTAAAACGAATAATTTAATTAATGAATTCATTTAAATAATACACTTGATTCAATCTACATTCTATGCATTAAATATTGAATAGAATATAATTTAATACGAATATTAAATCTACATTGCATATTAAATTTAAATTAAATTAATACGAATATTGAATACACTTTATTCAATCTACATTCTATACATTGTATATTAAATTGAAATTAATTTAATACGAATATTTAATACACTTTATTCGATCTATTTGTTATAACCAATGCAATGCCATCTACATCGAAGTTTTATAAACATAGTCAAATATTATTTTACTGCTTTCTGCATTCGACATGAAATACACACATATAAATTGAGCGCCTTATCACCAAGCTGATATGCCTTCTGACCTCCTCCCCAAAAAAAGAAGGCAACTCGTTGCACAAATCAAAACAGGGTCTACAACCTCAGCTCTGTGTAATCTGAGCGAAAATTGACTCCTAGCTGACTCAAAAAAAAAAAAAGAGAAAAAGAAAAGGCATCGCTAGACTGATCGCTCCAGTTGTCGCTAGGGCGATCACGGACGTGCAACGGAACGTACGACGATTCTCGCATTGATACGCGTTTGAACTCGCTGACACACTCAAAAAAAAATACAAAAAAAAAAAAAAATGTAAAGAAACTAAAACAAGAAGCGAACTCAAAACAGAAGCGATAAGCGGCATTCCTATTTAATATACATGCGTATCTATATGTATGTATTAAATATATAAATACAGTATGTCGACTAGCTAATTGCAGGGTATACATAATGTGCTGCTGCTGCTGCTGTTGACCATGACGTGGCTCTTAGTGGCACCATAAACCGTATCATGGCATAGTTTTTATGGCTGTCCAATGGTCAGCGCCATTATCGGGATCGTAATTTAACCACCTGATTTTGATCGCATGTTTGCAGATGAAAAGCACCGCCAACTTCCGCAAGGAGTACGCCAGCTTGGTGCACGGCCTCCAGGTGGAGCAGGTGAAGGAGCGCTTCATCAAGGGCAGCGTCATCAATGTCCTGAAGAACTGCGATCAGAAGGGACGCCGTGTCCTCATTGTCAACTGCGGCAAACTGTGGGACCCCAGCGAGGTGCCCAGCGATGAAATGTTCCGCATGCTCTACATGGTCCACATTGCCGCCCAGCGGGAGGAGGAGACCCAGGTGCGCGGCGTCGTTTGCATCATGGACTTCGATGGCCTGGGCATGAAGCAGGTGAAGGCATTGTCGCCCAGCTTCTCGAAGCGTCTGCTCACCTTCATCCAGGAGGCGATGCCGCTGCGCATGAAGGAGGTGCACTTTGTGAAGCAGCCCTTCATCTTCAACATGGTCTGGTCGCTCTTCAAGCCCTTCGTCAAGGAGAAGCTGAACAAGCGCGTAAGTTAACCGCCCGATCACTGATCACTAATAACCGATATAACTCATAACTCATAACTCATTTTCTTTTTGGAATTCAGATGTACTTCCATGGTAGCGACATGAAATCCCTGCACAAATTCCTCGATCCCTCGGTCCTGCCGGCCAACTACAAGGGCGCCCTGCCAGCCATCGACTATGGCGGCATCGACTGGTTCCCCGCTCTCGAGGCGCAGTCCGAATATGTAAACACCTGGAGCGAACTGGGACCCGCACAGTGGTAAAGCTCCGCTTCCTTGGGCAGCCAGCCCAGCTTTAGTTAATTTGCATAATTATATGTCTTTGATTAGTTCTTAGCACTGTCCAATAAACTAGTTACATAATACAAATAACAATCGATCGGTTTTTATTTTCGATATTAAACTCTATTTCCATTTTGACTGGCAACAAGAAACTGATAGAAATGATCTCTCCATCTGCTGTCGTCCATTAAAACTTCACCCCATCACGGGTCTACCTCCACTTCGCTCCTGCTTATAAATAGTGTCCTTTACACTCTATCGAAATCCTTCTTTTTTTGAAAGAGCAACAAAGGTTACTCATAGTGAAAGTAGTTAACATGACCCTATTAGCTTAGATTAAGTCTTCAATTTAGCCCGCCAGATTCTCAAAACAAATTCTAAAACAAAATAAATCTATGTTTGTTTTTCTAGCGTATAAAAGTTTTTCCTAAAATAAAACTATATAATTTCCAACAAAACCCTCAACTTGTCTTTTATATAATTATCGAAAACAGATTAATAGAGCTACATTCAGAATATCTCAATATATATAAAATTATATCTAATAGGAATATACATATGAAATGTATTCTAACTCAATTAAGTCTATTGAATAATTCTGAACGCAGTTCTTTTTCAGGATTATCCCTATAGCCAAATAGATATAACGGTTTCAATTGCAATTTAAGCAGCTTGGTATTTCAAAAGTGGGGAACTACATTGTGCATTGTTTATTTAACAGCTTTGGATATTTCAATGTTATTTCAATAGTAATGATCAACAAATAAGTTTCCTACAATTTTTGATTTATGAAAATTATACAAATAAATTTTAACGTCTTTTGGTGATAATTTTGTGTCTTGCGTAACAATAATATCAAACNACATAATCCAGGTTAAAATCTACATCGATATTACATGTTTTAAAAATATATATATATATAGTTGAGTGGATGTCAGATTAACGCTAGCACGCAGATCGTATGCAGCAAGCCTATTAAAAAAAATATACAATATTTTTTTATATATAAATAAATATATATAGATAAAAACAACACCAAAAGTATTCCAGCAGCATTGACATGATGTGACAGGAGCTGGCTGATATCTAAGCTATGCACTTTATATTATCATTGTCTGAGGGTCCTCCATGAATTCGCGGAAGTGTTTCAGCCAAACGGCTGCCACAGCGCCATCCACAACTCTGTGATCGGCGCTCAGGGTAACAGTCAGCATATTAACCTCCTTGAAACTACAATTGAGAGGCAAGAGATACATAAATAGAGTGAAAGTGGATCGAAAAATATAAAAGCTACCCCTTTTCACTGTCCGGATCCAATACAAGCTTTTTCGTTGTTGTGCCAATGGCCAAGATGCAGGATTGCGGAGGATTGATAACGGCACAGAATTGTTTGACACCTGCAAAACAATACAAAATACAATTATAATAATAATGCCTATTTGTTGTGGCATTATGTTACTTACCGAACATGCCTAAATTGGACACCGATATGGTGCCGCCCTGGAATTCTTTTGGCTGCAACTTGTTCTCACGCGCCTTACCCGCCAGCTCCTTTACATTCTTTGAAATTTCCAGCACTCCCTTGCGATCGGCTCCGAAAATGATGGGCGTTATGAGGCCCTTATCTGTGGAGACGGCAACAGATACATCCACATCATCGTACTCCCTTATGAAGGTGCCCATCCACGCCGAATTTGCTTCGGGCACCTTTCGAGAGGCAATAGCCACTGCCTTAATTATAAAATCGTTAACAGAGACACGCGCGCCCTGTTTTTCATACTTTTTGTTGATTTGGGCACGGAACTTCATTAACTGTAAATAGGGAAATTATTAGCTATTGATTAGAATTGATTTCTAATTGAATAGGATTCAGAACCAACAACTATATATCCAACTATAAGTATATTTCACATTTTTGCTTAATAAATTTAAATCAAATAAAATCATCTACAAAAACTAGTCGACTTTCCCAGTTCACTTCAATATTTTATATAATTTAAAAAATACTATATAGGAAGTTACATTTTTTACGATCGTTGTAAAGCGTACAATTGATTATGATAAATACTCTGCCGACAAAACATCAATAACTCATTTGTAAGTAAAGAAAAATGATTTAACAATTTTTTTGCTACATTTAGGTTGTGAACACAGAACGTTCGAATATAAAAACTATATAGAACTTATATTTTATACGACAGTTTGTACAGTTTACAATTGATTTTGATCAATAGTCCGAGGACAAAACTTCAATAACTAATGTTTAAGTAAAGAAAATCGATTTAAAAATTTTTTTTCCTACTTTAAAGTTGTGAAAACAAAACGTTCGATTATAAAAACTATATAGAAGCCACATTTTGTACGATCGTTGTAAAAAAACTTCAATAACTAATGTTTAACTAAAGTTGTGAAAATAGATCATTCAGTCATAAAAACTATATATATATTTCATGTACTCACCTTGTCCACCTGACATTCGACAGTCACATAATAGTGTGGCAGGTTCTGCTTGGACTCCAGCAGACGCTTGGCGATGACCGAGCGCATGGTCGTCAAGGGGATGTCCTTGTAGCGGGCGCCGGGCGCAGCGGCTGCAGGAGGCGCTGCCTTGGGAGCAGCTGGTTGTGATGCTGCAAGATCACCAGATTTAAGTGAGCCATGGACGCCGGAACCTTTGCCTGCACAAAAGGCCAGTATTAGTAACGAACATCACGAGCGGTGGTTTGATTAGTGGAAATGCGGTGCATGCACACAGCGGGATTTTGGGATTAGTGATAACAACCTTGTAAACGCAGCTTTTGAGTTTCGGCTAATTTCTTGGCCATGGGACTAGCATAGACACGACCACTGCTTGGCGCGGAGGCGGTACCTGGTGCGGCAGCTGGACTGGGCGTTGCAGCTGGTGGTGGTGGTGGTGGTGGGGCAGGAGCGGCAGCTGGTGCTGGAGCCGCTGCGGCAGCTGGCGGTGGTGGTGGTGGCGGTGGTGCTGCTGCAGCAGCCGGCGCTGGAGCAGGACCATCATCAACAAAATCTTTAAAAGCCGCAATGCTGCTCTCATCCGGGACAATGATGCACACCAGCTTGCCAACGGGTACATCCTTGCTGCCACCGGGCACTAAAATTTTGGCCAGGTAGCCCTCCTCGGGTGTCTCAAAGCCCATAGTGGCCTTGTCGGTTTCAATTTCGCACAGTAGATCGCCTGCAAGAATACATTTGATTACATATTTTATACAAGAGTTGTGAAGATATAGCCATTGATAAAGAGAGACAGACGGGTTTACCTTCGTTTAGTTTATCGCCCTCTTTCTTCTCCCAGCCGACAATGGAGCCACGATCCATGGTGGGCGACAGCGCCGGCAGTGGCACGCGGATGTGTTCCGGCAAGCTGGCGTACGCCCGGGCAAAGTTGTAGCCCCATGACGATAATATCTGTGGCCGGCTGAGGATCGGTTTGCCAATCGTTGTTGTTGTTGACCTGCGATAATCCGTATATTAGTTGTGTAGTTTTAAAACCAATGTCACGAAATTTTACAGGCCGATCACTGATGACCTTCTCGAAAGTCAAGCCGAAAAAATTAAAATTTGGTTGAGATAAGCGAATTGTAATTAGAGACGAATCGTATGAATTTCCGAACAGATCTCAAAAAAGTTAGCTTGTAAATGTAACAACTACCTTAAAGAACAAGGACTCTTAAGAAAATAATAATTGTCTGAGCTTCTCTGTCGTGTGCAAATCCAGTAACTCGATAACAGATCATGAGTTGTTATTGTTGTTGCTATTAAAAAGTGCAACTCGATTGACAGGCGCTATCAGCTGATTGCATCGGTTGCCATTCCTGCTATCGATAACAGGCACGCAGAATGTAAACAATTGCAACATTCTAATCAGCATTTTGCTAATAAAATTCACTGCGAACGCTTATCAGCGAAAACATGCGACGCCAATTCGACTGTCACGCACTGGACACACACCAAGTCAAACACTCTCTCACGCACGCACACACAGCCATACACCTGACAACATACCGTCGCCCGCCGCCCGACGCCTACTCAGTGGGCCGCTGCAGCCTCGCATTTGCAATATTACACAACATACTTTCTAACCTCAACGCGCGGGGTGGGCGCCGTTTGGCAGCCTCCTACCTGGTAGCCAGTTGGTTCGCTGTGCCGTTGATGCTGCTGCTGCTGAGGGCACGAACTCCAGAGTTTGCCGTATGCCGCAGCGCCTTGGAACGGAGGAGAACAGCGCGCACGGCGCCTAGTTCGTTTCGTCTAATAGAGAGGGAGCGCAGCATTGTCCTTCAATGATTTTACTATTATCTTTTGTTAAACTTTAAGTATCGCTGAATTAGTCTCTGAATACGTTTTGCCAATTTTGATAACTAAATCTTTCGAATTCAGGAAGTCTAAAAGTTTTAAAACCAAAAGGTTTGCCAGCAACCGACCTTATTTAACGCCACTAGGTCACAACTTGCTACGACGACTCTGTGTGTTTTTATTCTGTGCAGCCCTTACTTCTCCGAACTTAACAGAGTTGCTCCACACGCATCAGTATTGCTCCACACGTTACATACTGTTCCTCGCTAAAGGTTACAGTTGATAATCCAACATCTAGTTAGATGGAAATTGGAATTCTACGACTTAAACTTTGATGACTCACAAAATATTAACGAATATTTAAAAAAATTTTACGATTTCTTTTTAGATATCGCCAATATACGTGCTCCGTTTTACGTCGTCACTTATATCATGTTTTTACAAATAAACTCCCGATATGCCAGACACGCATCTTTTTTTTCGATTATTTTGAGGACTTTGCAGGATGCTGCCTTTGGAAACAAAGCTTTTATAGACTGCAACTCATTTAACATTTTCATTTTCATTTAGCATTTTGCTTTACTGTTTATGCTGCGGTGTTTTAATTTTTTAAATTTATGTCCATTTTAAATACTCTCGGTTCTGAACCAGACTAAAATAATTTGCTTATGGTGGCATTACCACCTGTTCACAGCTGGTAGCCAACAAAAGTTTGAATAGTAATAAAAACAATTTTCATGTTCAATTAGTGTTTATTTAAAAGTAAACTTTACAATTGATGCACTTTACTGACCAAAGGGGCAAATGCAAATCACCGCATATTGAGTGTACTTCAACATGTGCCGGGTTACAAGACACACCAGAGCACCTGATGAAGTACAATAGACATGGGAGACAAGAAATGTTTGCTCCGATTGGCGGAGGCCGTGGGGAGAGCGAGAGAGCTGTCGTTGAATGCGTCTGGCCACCACGCGCGCTACTTCAGGTACCTGACTGTGGACAATCAAAACCAGCCCCGGTCACTGATTAGCGCGCACGGTAAAAGACGAAACGAAGCGAGGAGCAAGACTGAGGCCAGACCAAGATAAGCCCAACAACAGATGTTGCCAACTGGTCCGTACGAAGTTGACGCTGTTTTTGTTGCTGCTGCCGCTCCTGAAGCTGCCACGCAGGAAACGACCTTGCGCGCTTTGTCCGTGTCGAGCTTTAAGGTTAACGATCTCTGTATGTGTTTGTGTTCGCGCGACGACGCCGATGACTTCATTCGAAACACACAAACATGCGTTTGCATATACATATGTATACATTTATGTGTATATGACCAGCCCATTATGTGTAAGCTTTCTGAGCTGAAGCTTTGACGCAGACGTCGCTCTAACGTCGCCAAATTCTTACAGCAGCCTGTGTGGTGAGAAAGCTGCTTAACGCAGATTTATGCAATAACAATGAGAAATTAGTCATATATTTCTTTTCTTTACGCACCTCGTTCGGCACACACACACACACACACACTTACAAATACATACAAACGTGCTAATGACTACATAGTCCACACTCCAGCAAATCGGATGTGACGTCATCAACGTTACCAAATGCGAAATTTTGCATTTTTGGCTTGCAGCAGCAGCAACAGTTAGTTGTAGTCATATTTGCCAGCCAGAGACCCTTGATATTCTATATTTGAAACGCTGTAAAGAGAAAAAAGCCAAGAAAGCTAAAAGAAATATTCAATATAGATAAAGAGAGAACCCCACAAAAAGAACCGGCGTTTCGTTTGCTCTCTGGCTCTCTCTCTCTCTGTTACTAAGCGCAGCAGCGCTACGTGCGTGATCGCCGACAAACACTCTCTCGCGAAAACACATACACGCGTACATATTGGCGCTGGCAAGTTTTGTGGACACACACGTGCCCCACTACAATCGCGAATTCTCTCTCGCACATGTGCATCTGTATTTGTGCATCGACACTAACAGAGAAACAGAGGGCATATAAAATCGAATTTGCAAACGCGTTCAAAGTATTTTTCCGCTCTCCGCGCTCCACTCCACAAACCATCTTGTCTTTTGCACGCTGTTCGCCAAAAAGGAATTAAATGAATTGCCCAGCAGCTACACTTTTGTGTTTTTACAACGGCTCATAAACTTTAAGCCTCTCCACACAGATTGCGGTATAATGAACTTGGACTCAAGTCTCTATATGTATGCGTGTATACGCTTGTTTGTGATGTGTCACGGCGGCTGCTCTGCTGCTTCTGCGATCGCGAGCAGCTTTTGACTGCCGAGCGTTGTGAATAATTGCAAATTTTGTTCGAATGTCGTTTTGTCGTGCCCAGCCGAGCATGTGTGTGTGTGTATGTGTGTGAGGCATTTAATTGTATGTGTGTATGCATATAGCAATGGCGACGACGTCGGTTCTGCCATATGTACCATGTACATATATATACATATATATATTTATATATATATATATATATACATATGTATATATAATGAGCAGCAGGCTAGCAGACATGACTGCTTTATATGCCACAGTGTGAATATGTATGTAGTTGTGTGCCTTGCTTGGGTGGGGCATTCCTAACCTCAAATAGTAACAATGCGTCGACGATGACTGCCGAGTGCAATGTCTATCTGTGTGTGTGCGTGTGTGGGTGTGCTGACTGCTCCTCTCTTTGTCTCTCTCGCTCAGTGCTGCAAATGCAAGCACATGCTTTTCTACTGCTGAGCACGCCCTTAACCCTGAGTTGGAGTTTGCTTTAAAAAAGTTTCGCAAGTTAGATCAGACACACACATACAAAATTGCCAAATTTGATTTTGGTGTGTGTGTGTGATCTGGGTAACATGTTTGTCTAAAATTAATATTTGAGCGACAAAAAGTTCGCCGTTTGCGCTTGTGTTGGTAAAGCTTTTGTGTGGGCAAAAGAAATTTGGAAATATGTAGAATCTACAATGTGTAGAATCATGTGGTCGTCGCTTCAAACATTTTCGCAGCTATTTGCGTCACTGTAGTTGTAGTTGTCTCTTTGCCTCTATCTGTCTCTCTGCGTGAGTGTTTCCGTCTAAGTGTGCGTACCAAAAATTTTGTTGTTGTGTCGTTTGTTGGTGTTGCTGCTGCTGCTGCGGCTGGTGCCTTGTGATATCAAAACGCTAAAAATAAACCCAACCTCAACTACATTTTTTTTTCGTGTTCAAGTCTTCTTTTCTTCTTCTTTGCTTTTGACCTGCGTTGATTCCGTTTAAAAGGCAGAAAAACCTAGAAGCAATTACGACTCGATGACGATGACGACGCCACCCGCCCGCCTATCCGACCAAGCATTGAATTTCACAATATGTTCTGTGCCCGATTTTTTTCTTTCTTTTTTTTTTTTGAACTTTTCGTTTACACTAAATTTTCATTGCACTTGGCCTGCGATTAGTTGAGCTTTTTTTTGTAACTTTTCTTTGTTGAATTAATTGTTCACACACACACACACACACGCGCTTTAAGGTTTAACTTCATTTTCTTCTTTTCGGTTGTCCGTCGCTCATCGCACACACACACATGCACAGGGAGACACAATCGGCCACTTGATGTGCAAATGGCCGACTGTGCGGCCGCCTAGAAACGCTCTGGCCTTTTATTTTATTTGGTTCTGATTTTGACTTTGCCTTTTGCTATTTTGCCAGCTCTCTGACGATTGAGCAGAGCAAAGCAAAGCGAAGCGAACCGCGCACGCCGGCTGTTGGTGATCAAATGCTCAATGTTGCTGCTTAATCAAAAGCCGAATGCGCGAATTTCATTTCGCACTGCCACAAAGTCGACGCTGTTGTCGCAGTTGCTGCCGCTGCTGCTGCTGCCTCAGCCAGCGTCGTCAGCTGTCTGTGTGTGTCTGCAACACGCAACAAACACACATACACGAGAGCAGCAGCCGTATGTGTTGCCGTTTCTTTCGCTTCCTGCTTCCTACACCGCGCTTTCCGCTCACCAATACATATGCACATGCATATACTTTTTGCCCAGTTCTCACTCACGGGTTCCTTTGTTATAAAACTGGCAGACACCACCAGTCAACTGACTGCAGCAAAAAGCACGCACAGTGGGCTCCGTCATATTTATTTCAAAATGTGCAAATTGCTTGATTCTTAAACAACTTGACTTAATACTATAATCCGTATACAGGAAAAATATATTATTCTAATTAAGTTATTTATATAAATAAAACTAGCTAAATGTTTATAGCTCGCAAAGTAAGTTGCTGTACAAATTATGAAAAAAAGTATAACTTAACTATTTTTAAAATATGCCGCGTTATGTTTATATATATATATAAATACAACAAGTACTTATTTTTCTGATGACGTTCTTCTTACTAATTTCTGTTCATTCTCTATTTCATAGCCCGATCGTTATATCAAGTATATTATGTAGAATTTGTATTATGTACTATATTCAATTATTTACAGTTGAAAAATCTGGCCAACTAACGAGCGCTATATATTCTCTCGTTTAACTTAATTTTTCCTATAGTAAATTAAACGCTTTCTACTCTCTTGCAAATAGAACAAAAGTAGAGCGATTTTTATCAGTAAACACGCTATTAAACTAAAGAAAAGCTGAAATATCAGAGAACATACGGTGTTATCAGCAGCAATATTTGAATTCAAAAACCGAATAAATTACAACGATTTATATCATACAAATATGTACACGTTTATTTATGTTTCAGTAACAATTTATGCATTGTCCTTAAATTTAAACAAAGCTTTCAAGACCAAGGAAAATACTGAAAGCTTTGACCGATTGCCGAAGCTTGCGTGTACCACTGTGCGACGGATTGATGTCTGTGTCTGGCAGGGCGGAATTGTCGCTGCCTGGCTGGCTGCTTGCCGCGCTGCCGACGTTGCTGCCGCCGTTGCTGCTGCATATGCTTTTCGGCCATAAACGTGGCGTGCAGTCGCCGTCGGTCGCGTCCCTCGGTTTCTGCAGTTTTTGTGTCTCTTCGGCCCCGCTCCGCTGAGCGGCGCTCGCTGCTGGCTACCTGTCTGACGCTTTGTTTCTTCTGCCTTGGTATTGGTATTGGTGCGAGGAGTGTCTGGGCGGCAATGTCAATGCGCTGCTGTAGCTGCTGTTGCTGCTGGCTGCCTCAGCCTCAGTCACAGTGTGCACTTTTTGCGATGCGCTGTTGCTACACAAACTACCCCAGCACCGCGCCCCGACGCCGCCAACACAGCGGCCATGTAAACGCGTTGGCTTTTCTTGCCCGCTTCCATGATTCATCTTGGGGCCCCTGAAGAAACGAGCTCAGCAGCAAGCAACAAAAATAATACAATTCTTTAACAAATCAAAATCTGAATTGTAGAATTTTCACTATATATGTATATATGCATCATTATCAATTAGCTAGCTACAAATACTTGAGACCTTAATTTACAAATATTAATACAAAAAAAAAAAAAAAAATTATGAGTCTACACATGCACATCATCCGGAGGAGTCCACCAAGCACACCTGGGCGTGCTGCCAGACATGCGGCTATGGCGAGGCGCTCGGCTGTGCCGGTATAAAGGGCTGCCAGCGCAGGCAGGAGTCGTCGATTTTTGGGAATGTGCCGCGACGCTTCACACGCTCCTCATATTCATCCAGTACATCCTAAAGGCGAATATATTATTATAAGCTCTATCTAAAGAATATGATTAACTCACCTGTTTTTTGAGCACTATATGCTTGCCCTTCCAGTATTTCATCATGCCCAGAGCCTGCAGGGTGCTGACAATGTCATAGGAATATATGGCCATTTCCTGTAAAATCATGTTATTATTATATATTACTATATACTATATTTGATCTGATGCTAACCTGAGATACATCCTTGATGCAGAGCGTATTGCCGGAACGATTGCATAGATAGTCCAGCAGCACATCCTTCCAGTAGGAGCGATATGATATTAGTCCCAGATCGGACAACGGCTTCTCCGGCGAACCAATTTTGCCCTCGACGCGGGTTAGCAGATAGCCTGGTAAAAGCACATTAAATACATGCCCATAAGTATGCTATAGATGGGACTAGCTTTCAAGTTCCGGCGCATTATTTATGGTGACCAAGTTTGCCCCGCCCACATAGCCCATAACGTACCCAACTCAGAGTTGTGTTGTGTCTAGACAGGATTCCGCAAAGTGTGCGTTCCAAGTGGGTGGGTGTGAGCATCAGAAGAGGGGAGGGGTGAAAAACAACAACAGCGACGCGGGCGGCGACGGCGGCGGTTGGCTGCCCGGCCACATGAATGACGAGCGACGGGCATTTAAACAGCGTTCTGGCGTGCATTCAACCCAAAAGCTCAACCCACAAAGCTCGACGTCGTCGTCGCCGTCTGGCAGCAACAATTCTCGAGTCTAGATAACAACAACAGCAACAATGAGTGCAGCAGCAAGTAAATCAACGAGGACGAGCCCAACGCGCCCTCACAACACAAAACCCACTGAGGCAGGCTCGGGAAAAGAAGCCAGCACAGACATACAATACAAACACATAAAAACATACGCACGTACACACACACACGCATAAGCGCTAGACGCACTCAACGGCAGACACAACTGCAACTGGTTGAGAAAGAGAGAGAGTGCGAGTAAGAGAGGGGGTTGAAACAGCGAGCGAAAGCTTTAGCCGCTGTATGTGTGCTGTGAGTGCGTACAATGGGATAGATATTGAAGAGATCTTTGCTAACAGCTGTGCGATAAATTTGCATATCGATATCGCTGCCCTAGTTGGCAGCACGATTGCGAAGAGTGTAAAGAATTCTGCGCTCCTAGCATTGTAACGCCATAATTTATAAATATTGTTGGCAAGTAAGAAAACTAAAAATCTCAACGTTTTATTTTTCATTTTCACGTTTAATGTGGTCTTTGGCTAGCTGAAAACTATACCTACACAAGCCGAATTCAAAGTGAAATGGTGACGTCATTTTTCCTTAAATTGGCACTTTCGTTTCAGCGCCGAATAACGGAATCTCGCTATCGTTGTTGAAGGCTCAGTTTATCGATACAACTCGTGTCATCATTACAAAACATATTTTCACTATTTTATGTTATTTACAGTAACAAAATAGCCAAAAAATGGCTGCGATTTATCGGCAGCCCAAATTTGAAACATACGCGTTTGTTTGCTCGAAGCAATTTAAGGTTGAGGACATTCGAAACGGTTTTGTATGCACAAATTCATGACTAATAGTATTAATAATAATTCTATACGTTTAACAAGGTTTCAGAAGACGTTTGAGGCAAGGAGCGCTGCCCTGCTGAAAAAAGGCGCCAGAAAGCGAGATAACATAAGTGCACAAGAACAAACGTTTGGCAGAAAATCAAAATAAATGGAAGTTTAATTGGATCTATAAAGAATCAAATATAAAAACATATATCTGCAATTATAGTAAAGACCTACTTCTGGAAAACCTACGCATAAAAGTCAACAGTCAGCTGCTTATGCAAAAGTACAAAACTGAAGTATTTAAGAAATAAATTGCAGCTGGAAGACACAAAATATTACAAAAACTAAGATCTCGAGAGGAACGAGAATTGATCAATGTGATATATAGATAAGACTCGGAGAAGCACATTTATAATTGGTTCAAATAACAAGCTGAGCGTCCCACTGTCGATGATTTTGTGGTGCACAAAGCTCAGCTGATGTTGGAACGCACACATACATACACATACATACGTGCACATACATATTGCAGTCGCATTTTGGGCAGCGCTTTGATTTCTTTCCCGCATCAGCAGCGCTGCCAACGTCAGTTTTTCGCTGTCTCTCTCTATCTCTCTCGCTTTTCGTCCTTACTCTGCATGTGTGTGTGTGTGTTTGTGGGTGTGAGTGGCAGCGTCGAGACGACTTTATCGATCCATGCCCGATTCGGATTGCCGGATTGCTGGACTGCGCAATGTTGCATACCCACAGGCGCATACAGTTGCCACGACTAGAGAGCAGCTTGCAACAACTGATAAACATATTTAGATTTTCACAGCAGCAGAAGTTGCACAAACAATTAACAACTTTAGTGTTTTAGTCAATTAGTGTTGCTCTAATTGTTGTTGTTATTGTTGGAGTTGTTGTTGCTGTGGTTGCAATTAGCAAAAAAGCTCGTTTACCGGGTATCCGATACTCGACTACCCGACTACGGCTCGACTAGACTAGCGCGCAGAGGACGACGCCCTTTCATTGTGACCTGCGCTGACCTTTGTTGTCTGCCGCCAATTGCGTTTCTTGTTGTTGTTGTTGTTGTTGTTGTTGTTACGTTGCTGTCTGCAAACGTATTTTTTGCTTTTTCTTCATTTTATTTAGCGAGCTTTAAGCGACTGCTGAACAATTTTTCGGGGCTGCAACTTTGCTTTGTGGTTGGGCATGATTTCATTAATTAATACATTAGCCAGTAGATAAGAGCGACGCTAGAAGCCACTGCTGCCGCACTCCTACCCCGCCCACCCCCAGCTACCCTTTGCACAACTCGGCTCATTTGCATATTGCGTGCATGCAGTTATTACACCTGGCTACATTATGTACTTGGTATATATATAAATTTCCATATATGTGGCCATCTCGCTCGACTGACTGGCCGCTTACTAATGAGCCAGGCATGTGGACAGACACCGGCACTGTCCTTAACGCCACCTTCTCGCTTTAGCCGGACACCTGTCCTCATATACAAAAGGGCCAAAACGCCACACATTTTCTGGGTGTTGTTAATAATGACGAAAACGGTTGGCTCTCTCTCGCTCTCTCTCGCATTTGTGAATGTGTGTGTGTGTGTGTGTGTGTGTGTGTGTAAGGTCAATGTCGTTTCGTTCGTTCTGGTATGCCCCTCCCCCCACCTCATTTGGGGGAATGTGTGTGGACGCCCGCATTGCATGTATCGACTTTATACATAGAGAGAACGACGCTGCCATTCATCCAAGCCGCGTATGACTCAAGTACCCGGACTGGCCCCGGGCCGCTGGTCTGAGGTAATTCTCATTTTTTTTTTACACTTTTCGTTTTTGTTGTTGCTGCGCCTGTTTCTTTGTCTGGCATTGTCTCAGTCCATTTCAAAGGCGGATTAATTTTAAACAATTTTGGTGGAAACAACGATAAAAATTACTTATGCGTTGCATTATATATATATATATATA
>SCDT01002505.1:0-12594 GCA_004143765.1 Drosophila melanica | reverse complement strand
TATATTATTAGTTGAAACACTGCATCAATATATGCTTATTTTAATTCATAAAAGTATAGTAGAGATTATCAAAGGTTATTCCATGAAAATTATTTTTAAATGGAATTCAATATTATTGAAGTCAGTCATATCAGGTTTTAATTTTAAAATGTAACAAGCAAAAAATATTCTTCAGAATATTCCTGAATCAAAATACATTAAAAATATTTTTTTTTGTAGCAATTTTATGTCGTATTTCAAAGCTTTGTTGTAACTACTACCAACCTACTTACAGTTTTTTTTTCTGAAACATGGTAGAACAGAAAACATACGAGCGGTGCCCTTGGGACACAGCCAATCAGAGTCAATCAATTTTCCACCCAGTACGAAATGTGTAATTAAAAAATATATCTATAAATACGTTTACACAAATGCATGGGTTTAAGTGCATGCACACATCAGATAATTATTATTATTTTCAGGCTAGTATTGCAGCGAATTTACCTGCAAGCGAAAACAAAAACTGAAAATAACAAAAACGGTTGAAAACGAGATGAACTTTTTCAACTCGGTTTTAACAAAATTATAGGTATTGTTATAGATTTTATAAATTTCAGAAAACCTGACTATCGCAGAATAAAATCAAAAAAGTATTTCACTTGGAGAAAGTAAAATGAATTTAAAGTTGCGAGTAAAACAAATTACGATTTTATTATAAAAATAATAAGAAACTCATACAACTAATACTTTCATAGTTAAAATAAATATAATTATTTACAACAACTATAAGAATAGTTCACCACTTAACAGTAAAATATATATTTCACATTTACGGAACTAAATTTCAACAATGTTAACGTTGTTGCAAACGAGAACACAACGGTTTGCCACTTTATGCATTTTAATGAGACGCGAGACTCGCAAAAACCTTGCGGGTAACCCGATAATAATGTAAAAAGAGTTCGCAACTTAACCAAGTCAACACTATTTGGTTTTCATTAATTATGACAGTGTGTGCGTGTCTTTGAGTAGTGTGTGTGCGGTGGTTGCGTGCATCTGTGTTTGTATGTGTGCAGTGACTATGCATGATTCAGTGTAAGAGGGCCTTAGCCGCATCTGTAGCGCTGTTCTTGCATTCATTTTGATTTGCTTTTTAGTTGCTTTGAGTTCATTAACAAGAAAATTGTATTTAATATTTTGAAAAAAGAAAAATAAAGCATTTGTAAACCCCATTTTAATGTTACTGGCTGGCAGCGCTAAATCGTTTTTTAACGCCTTCAAATACTGGCTAAAGATTAATTTAAAGCGTTCGTTTTGCGCTGCTTACCGCGAACATTTTTAAATTTAAGGTGCATTTCATTTCATTTTCATTTTTTTTTAGTTTGGCGCGATAATGTTGCCAGTGTTGCCACCATGCAGCGTCGACAATAATTGCAAACGCTGCAAATTAGCTCGCGCGTTCAATGACTAATTTAATGAAAATTTCATGCGGATATGAAACGGAATTCCCGATGAAAAATATATATGGGTATGTTCAGTATGTGCGACATGCATATTTGCGCGCTAAACAACTGGCGAATTTACTTGCATGTGTGTGTGTGAGTGTGTGGATTTGTGATGTGGGTGTGTCTCCAAATGGCAAGCAACTAAATCATAGCGACAACAACAGGAACCGAAGCGAGTTGGTTACGCAACAAAATCTGTGCCAACTGCCGCAGCAATGAAGTTTATGTTTTTTAATTAAAATTTGCTGGCCAAAGAATTTGAATGTGTGTGTTTGTGTGAGTGTGCTGCTATTTTGCTTGTTGTTATTTCTTGCTGCGCATTTATCATGAATGAAATTTTATATGGAACGACCACATTATGCGCAGGTGTGCCCAGGTGCGCGTGTGGCTATTTAAAAATGGTCAGCGGTCATAAATTTTGCGTGAGCATCATCCCCACCACCACCACACGCCCGATATTGGCCCGGGGTATGCGCCTCTGTGTGTGTGGGTATTTGTGTGTGTAAGAATGAAATCAAGAGTGCTAGGATGTTCCCATGGTCGATGTTCATGTCCGGACACCATTGCCATTTAATGCGTTTTTAAAGTGCGCGAAAATTATTATCACACACACGCACATACCTACATACAAATCGTATTTTGACTGTTGTTGCTGCCGTTGTAAAATTATAATTTCAAGTTTAATATACATTACCATATACGTGATTCTTTCTATATTAAAACACATGTTTTTATGTATCTTAAATTAGCTCCAATTTAGTTATAGGATATCCATCGTTGAATATATTCCTTATCTACTCGATTTATTCTATAGGTGAATACGTTATTAACTTATTGCTGTCATTGAGTTTGAAACTCGATTAATTGCCTGCCACTCGCAGTTTTGTCTGTAATCGATTGTTAGACTGTCGGCTGCCAATCGATTGTCAGCTACAGTCGATTACGCAACTTTTGTGGCTTCAGTTGCCGACTGGGTTATTGTCCAATTCACGCTTCATTTCGGCCAACAGCGACGACGACTGCGACGCGGCAGCAGCGAGACTCGATTAATTATGTGAGCTGAGAGCGCCCCAACAGGCTGCACCCCTGACACACACCCACACATTTACACACATACATATACGCACACACACTTACACGGCCACAAGCGCACAAAAACATGAAGAGATTCATGTGTGTTGGTGTTGGCATAATATATGCGTTCTTATTAACAATTTCGTCACCATCGCGGAGCGCAGATGAGTATGTGGTGGGGTGTGAGTGCGTGGGGCATTGTGCGGAGCGGATTTTCTGGTGGTGGTGGGAGGGTGAGGCGGGGGCCATTGTAACTCTCAACAACTGGAGCTTCATTTGGATGTGTAAACGTGTTATTTATTTCGAAAACTGAATGTTGCCTTTTAAGTGGCAATAAATCAAATTGAATGCCCCCGACATGGCCAAAAAGGGCGACCAAGTGGCAAACGAGGGTGAGGGCGTGGGCGTGGCCGTGGCCGCGTTAGTCAGTCAAGCAGTGAGGAAGCAGGAAGCGGAGCAACCAACATTCATATTTGACTTAGTCATAAAGCAGGGCAACGCGTCAAGCGCCTCGACCGCCGCCGTATGTTAACCAAAAGAAATAAAACTTCCAAAGCGCCGACATAGAAAAAGCCAGCGACAAGTCATTGTAAGAGCGCAAGAAGCAGGAGCAGGAACAAGACCCGGCCCAGAGCCAGAACCAGCACCACTTACCCGAAACCCAAGTCAGTCAGCTGAGTAAGCTAGTTGACGACGATGACGTTGGGCGCCTCAGACTCCGCCAGCGGCGCCTCCAGCGCTGCCACCAACGCAGCTTCTCTGCCCCTGGCTTTGTGGCACTACCGTCGACGTCGTCTTCGTCGCGGGTTTTGTGTGCTGCGTTGTTTGTTTAGCGCTCCATAAGCTCTTAAGCTCATTTCGGTTGAGTTTTATTTGTAACTTGAGGCACACACACACACACACAGTCACACGCACGCACTCACACTCAGCTGTTTGGCCTTATTTATTTTAAATAGAGCTGCCAAGCTGCTAAAAAAAACATTTGGTTAAACAATTGCCAGGCTACAGCTGGCAATGAAGTAGTCCAAGGACTCACTTGACTAGAACTCATATCTAAGTCAGGTAAAAACTGTGCTTGGTTTGAGCTTAGCTTTAAAACAATTGTCAAAGTAGCAAAAATAATATAAATAGAGATATTTAATAAATGGCGGATAACAAGATTTTATCGATAATTTTCGAAGGGATTAAAACGCAAGCAACAAAAAAAGAAAAATTTAATATCAGCTAAATTGAGATCTCATAGATCACAGATGGAGTCTGCTAAACTACCAACTTGGATATGGTAATGTTGTGATATTTAAAACTTACTTAATTAAGTGTAAAACAAAAAAAATTTGCAAAAACAAAAAGAATAATGGGTTTTGTTGTCTGTTGGCAACCGAAGTGCCATCGAATATTTTGATATATAAGGTATATGTGAGCAGAGTCGACCTGTTTACAGGGTATCGTTTAGTTGTGCACCCTGACATAGAGCACCCCCACTCTCTGATAGAGAAATTGTAGTTTTGTTTATCGCAGTTGAATTTAACGCTCTGTTGTTGTGTTTAAGCGAAACAATGACAGAATCCTTTGCTCCTTAGCTTGTATCAGATATCTTCTATCCACTATCGAGCATCTGCTATGCGACTATGCAACTTCTATTGTTTCCAGCTTGTCTCTTGGGTGTTCATTGTGCTGCCCTGCTGTCTGACTTGCATATCAAGTTGCCGGTTCGCTTTAGCTGTTTCCTAATCGTCTGTCTAAGTGTCAGTCCGTTTTGTTTGATTGATTTTTGCGTGCACCCAGCGAAGTGCCCTCCACACCATCCACACAACAAGCCACATTCACACCAACATCCACAACCAGATACACACTGCGATTTTCAGTTTGTCTCTGGCAAGATTCTCGTGTGCATTTATTGGCGTAGGATATTCAATTTTCAATTCAAGTAAAAACGAAATGCTGACTGACAACAGCCAACAATGAAGTCCGAGTGCGCAGGGGCTGCCTTGGATCATACATATTTGCATAGTCCTTTAATCTTAAGATGTTGCGAGTTCGAACGATGCTTTTCCCAAGTGTTTCTATAGAAGCCGCTGACGGGACTTTTCATCAACTCAAATTGCTAATTCTTTTAGGGCTTTACTGACAATACTGTCAATTAGGAAAATCCAATAAATTTACACTTTTATTTAATTAGGAATAATATAAACAATTTACTTTGATTACTTTTATGTCCTGAACACTGTGTATAAAAAAAGAATGTATTAAAGATTCCTTTGTATGGATCGTTGTAATCCAATAAGCACCGTGAGTTCTTTATAATTCCCACTGCAATATTCACTTGATTTTTAATCAATCACTTTCTGTTTATGTTTCTAGATTAATTATGCTCAAAGTTAAAGAACAAAAATTTACTTATATACGTGTATATATGCATATATAATATTTACATATATATCACAAATTTTCCAATAAAATAATATAAAAAAATAATATTAATAATTGAATTTAAATTTGTATTTAAAAGTCGTTAAATAACTATCTTTTTACTTTTTTCCAAATACTCAAAGCACAACAGTTAACTTTGAACTTTTATTGGATACAAAAGTTATTCTGTAAACTGAGGTTGAACAAAGTTTATTTAAAAATAAATTATAAAAACTATTTTATTTCGTTTTAAGAAACCTCTACTTTCATTTGTATAATCCTAATTTCTGTCGTAAACTTTATTCAATACAAATTTTTTTAGTTTAAGTTTTATGCCATAACAGTTATTTTTTTTTATATGATTTATAGTCATATTTTGGTTTCTTAATTTACTTCATATTCAAATATGTTCTTTCGCTTTGTCCGTTAGTTGCCCTATCACTTTTACTCTTCTTTTTCGCATCTCTTTCTTACTCTATTACTCGTTATTTTATAAAAAACTAAATGAATTTTAATAAATTCGTATATAATGGTAATATTTATGTGTCTCTGAGAGAGGGAGAGAAAGAGAAAGAGAGACGCCAATTTAAAATATTAAAAATGCAACACTTGGCTATCAATTCGCTGGCACCTGAGATTCGTAAGCCTCACGAATTATCGATTGCACAGTGAGGGCAACCAATGCCGTAGCACTAAGCGAGGCTGAAATGCACTTATCGCTTTACAGCACTGAGAGAATTCAGTAATTTGCACATCATTTCCAGGATTAGCTAATGAAAATATGACCGCGTGCTGTATGTGTGTGTGTGAGTGTAAGTATCGCAACGTTATTCGAATGTTTTGCCATCATTAGCATTTCAACTTATTTCACTCAAGCGCGCAGCCGTGCGTACAATATTTTAGCAGCAACAACGAGAACAACTGCATCAATAGCCATGGGCAGCGCCGTTGACAGCGACGCCGGCAGCAGCGTCAACTCCATGCCAATTGTCCGTCCGTGCGTATCCGGCAGACAGCAAACAGGGCGCCGGGCAAGCTTACATAACGTGCCCTACGAAAGATACCATGCAGCTTTGTCAGCTGGCCAGCCGCTGATGATGGCGTATTAATGACCTGAATGCGGAATGTAACAGAAATTTTTTAGTTGCATCGCAAAGCCCAAGGAGGACTCCGGGCGGGCAAAGGCATGCTGCAGCATGCCCGACACGCTGCCGGAATGCATAATTGAATTGCGAGCGGGGCGAACGGACCGAATGGAGTGAATGCCGAATGATGCGAACGCTGGCCCTTCAGCTTATGCGGCGGCGGGCGAGAGGGTCAATCGTGATATCAGCTATTTCGCTTTGAAGGTGACTGAAACAGGAGCGGGCGAGGACGCAAGGAAGCGAGCGCTTCAGCACTTCAGAAATGTGACAAGCAATAAGGCAAGTGTATTCAGGTTGCATGCGATTGCGACTAAAAAAGTTGAAAAAAATGCATAAACAAACAAAAACATCAAGCGAGAACGTAGCAGTCGGGTGAAACCGACAGTATAATACTCGTTAAGTGTGTGACATAAAAAAAAAATGCAAAAAAAAAAAAACATTCAAAATAGTGTAATTTAGCGAAATTTATGGCGTTTTATATCTACATAAGAATTTATGTCAATTTGTAATTGATAACACGGGTTATCACGAGTATATATTGCAAGTTTCAAGTCTCTAGCTTCAATAGGGGCGAAAAATTATGTTCATACGGACAGACGGGCGGACAGCAATACTGACATTGCACAAACACAATATACTCTTTTCACTTCATGAACGAGAAAACACAAAGGTCAGCGCGTGTTTGAGTTTACCAATGGTCCTTATGGCCTGCTAAATAAAATTTATTTAATTCGCTTAAAAACAATCCGAAATTGAACTTTGTGAAACGGATTAAAGGTGGTTCTAAAATGCCTAAAATAAAGTGTTAGACGATGCCAACTTTTGGACTGTTGGACTCTTGCTTTAGATTGTATAGCTATGTGGTGGACTCTAATTAAGCAAACTGCTTCAAAATCAATTAAGACAATTAAAACCATCACTCACGTTTTTAGAATCAATCAGCAACATGTCAGAGCTTGGCCACGAATCGGAAGTGGTTCAGACAGTTAGGTCAAGTCACATTTAGTTGTCAAATCATTTGGCCTTCATTTCGCTACAAGCACCACGACGACATGCTTCAACTATACATATGTACATAAGTACATATGCTGTCCGTCGTGTTTTACTTAGCTGCCCTCCGTATTTCATCGTCTTAGTTTATTTTCATACATATTGCTCATACGCCGCGTTGCATGTGGCACGTTGTCGATCTAAGCGCTGATAAGACGCAGCAACAGCTGCCAGCTGCTAGCTGTGTATGTGGTATGTAATGTCGTCTGGAAGTGTATATATTTGTGTGTGTGTGCGTGGTTGTGTTTGCTCACTGATGTATATGTTTATATAATTCCCACTTACCGCTGCTACACACAAGTACAAGTTTATTGGTGTTTTTGCTGCTGCTGCTGCCTCAATGTTTGGCTTTTATTTGCCGTGTGTACTTTAGTCTGGTATACAGACACACTCACATATTCACCTATATATAAATATATATATCTATCTATATATATATATATATATATACATCTATATAAAGGGAAAGTAAGGCAAGCCGCAAAGGAGGCAAAATGAAAATTATGCTCTCTTTGGCATTAAGTTTATGAATAACGAGCTTCCCACACGAATGTGTGCGAGCTGCTGTTATGCGCTCTCCAGAAAGCTTACTGGAATTTATTCTGTGCCATAACTACACCCACATTTACAGAAACACGCGCACACACATACACACACACACACATATATTTATGCGCGCGGCTATCGTCGTCTTTGTCGCCACCTGCCGATCAAAAGGTGTTAAGTTTTGTTGTTATAGTTAAGCGCCTGAAAAACCACAAAGACATGCACAGCAAGCAACACCACGTTGACAGCTATGGTGGTGCAGTGGCAGGTCGGGGGAATGGTGCCACAGTTTTGAAGCAGCCAAAGATTTACAGTGTTAGGTTCTGCTGCTGCCATTCTCTGTGTGTATCCACAAACAAGTTCAAAGACTTGAGCACACAAAGATGCCTGAATTACCAACTCTTGTGCTTACAAATGTTAACTTGCTGGGCACGCAACAAATATCTCTGAATAGGTGCGCAATCCAAAGATGAAAGTGTTCACAAAGTTATGTGAATATAACTCTCAGCTATGAATTTGTTTATAAATATATTTAAAATTGGATACACTCCATATAGCATACCAGCGTGGGTCATCGTAACGTCATCTCCATTATCTATCTCGGATGTCATGCAAATATATAGTAAAGCAGTTGGCTCGTATATCCGTAGCCCGGAAACAACATCTCAGTCAAGCTTGAGGCAAATGTTTAAACGGAGGTCCCTGGACAGCACATTTGATTGTCTCTTGGCACGGACACCATCACCAACAACAACAACATCAATAACAATAACAAAAACAACGGCAACAACACGCGACAAGAGCAGTGTAAGCAAGATAAGATAGCTGAATTCGGCACAAGCAGATGTTTAGATACCCTAACAAATGATGAACAAATACAGATAGTCGTTACATATATTATTACAAACGAGCAGATGTTGAAATTATTTAAACGCAGCTCATCTTTAAGTTAGCAAAATGAAGCTAAGCTTGTATTAAATGTCGAGCTTAGGCCAGTTTAAAATGCAAAGTCACATTATTGTTAAGCGCCAGTGTTTCGATTCACGATGGTTGCTGGCGTGTGTAATTATGCACTTGTCGGTTCAATCGAATCCCGTTGAGTTTTCCAATTGAATGGGCCGTGTGCGGCTCGGGAATATATTAACGAGTGCTAAACGACTTGAGTGCTACGTCCATTGGCCGGCATTGTCAGTTATTTCCATCTGCTATCAAAGCACAGCTCATCCTGAACCCCGCCTCTCACCTGGCTCCATGTGCCACTCGGCGCTCATTCAAGTTCAATTTAGCCTTTATGTGTCGGTGTCGATGTCGGCATTTGGCATTGGCATTGGCGTCGTCCCACCCAGGGGATGTTTCTCGTTTTGGAGCACACACACACACACACACACGCACACACACAGTTAGACTAACAAAAGGCCTAGGGGATATAAATGGATAGAGACAGGGTTTTTTTCTGATTTCTGCTCAATGAGAATGCCAACAGGCATTCGCATAAAACTATGCACTAAAACCGGATGCGGAGGCGGAGGCGGATGTGAATGCTGATACATACATATACAAATGCATCGTAAACATGTCGCCGTGTTATATTGGGATTTCAAGTAGCGAATATGAGAATCGCTGTCAGCGCTTATGTCGCTGCCGCTTTTGTCGTTCCCCGTCTCCTGTTGAACTCCACCGGACACACACGCCTGGGGGCTCGGGTGGTGGGTGATGTGTGTTTGCTTAGTGCGTCAGCTGGTTGCTCTGTTAGCTTTCGAGTAGGCAAAACTCAGGTGGACAGCCAGTTCCGTCTCACGTTAATAAATTTCACTATAGCTCTGCCAAAATCCATTTGTGCTTATTCAAATTATGTTATACGTTCATTTGAATGTTTCAAGATTCTCGAAATTTGAACATCCGTTTTTTTTTTTTGTTCTTTATGCTCTAGCTCTTTTAGTCTCCAAGATATGCTAAGAAAATACATGTTTGCCCATTTTTACAATTTTCAATGGGTACAACAAAACACACTAAGTTTCAAGTCTTTATCGATAAAAAAATGAAGTAGAAGTGGACGGAGGGCAACAAGATGATAAGTGCACAAAAGCAATATTCCGATTCCGGTCTTCCTATCATTAATTGGCATAAAGAATTCAAATAAGCAAACGCTTTGTTGGATAATTCAATAAATCTTGTGAATGGAAACTAGTTTTTATGTTCTTTTGAACCAGTTCCGAAAATATTAAAATGCCAGGCATAAAACTTGCGCTTTTGCGCCAGCTTGCATGCACACACACCGCTTTCCAGCCTTGCCCCACAGCCAGTGTTGAAAAATCACTTATATTCTGTTTGACAAACTGATCTGATTTGATCTGTGTGTGTGTATGTGTGTGTGAGCGCGTTTGTCTGACTGGCAGCCAAGACATAAAACACCGTAATTTATGGCACATTTCCAGCTTCACGCCGAGCCGTCGTCTGTTGCGCTCATAAAATGGGCCGCGGCCCGGACCCAGAAAGGGGCAACGGGTCAAAACGAAGCAAAGAGCCAAATGGCAATAAAGTGCCAACCGAAATCAATAATGCGCGCGCCTCACAAATGTGGCAATAAACTTGCAAAATTTGTGCTTAAAAAAAAACAGCAGAAAAAAAAGCACAAAAAAAATAGAAGTTGGGGAAAACTAAATAAGAAGCGACCGGAACTGAACTCAAATCAAGTCCAAATTGATTTTGGCTTATTAACAGAACCGAGCTCCATAAACTGCACTAAACGGAAAAGTTTTGTCTCATTATGTGAGCGCAGCTGACAAGTGAGTCCCCACGCCAAAACCAAGTACACAAACACACAAAGACTCACACGCACAGTCAAAGCCAAAATCAAATGAAACTTGCTGATTAGATTTGTTTTCTCTCTTTGTGATATTTTCTTTTGTTTTTATCTTTTATAATCAAATGTAATTTGCATAAATTTACAAATATTCAAATGCGACCAAAGCAAAAGTTTTCCACGGTGCGTTTCATTCAGTTTCGTTTTTTAGTTTTGTTGCCGACCCAAAATGACCACTTCGAGGAAGAAACCGCACTCAGTGGGGCCGCACAGCTGATTCATCTGGCACTCGCTCAACGTCAGGTAGTACCGATCCGCGCCCAGCAGGAATCGATTGATGTGCATCCGTCTGGCAAAGTTTCGCACCCGGCGACTCACTCGCAGGCCGCATTGCAGCTGCCGATTGACGAAGCCCAACATGCCAAATACGGGCCGCAGTGTGGCAGGCGCCACCAACGAGAACACGTAGACAAAGCCGTTGGTGTGGCCTATGGTGTGGTCGTAATGGTAGTTATCGCAATTCGAGAGCAGCGCATTCCATGTGGTCTTGCACACCATTACCAAAACCGGCAAATGGTTGATCAGCGATCGGTGGCACGGCGGCAGATTGTATTGTGGCGCCGACAGGTTGCAACTGCCATCGCCCGACCAGTTAAGCACTCCCAGGCACTGATCTTGGCCAACTGGCAGCTGCTTATGCACCAGCGGCAGCAAAGTTCGCTCCCCGCTGCGCACTCGACGCATGCGCAGCCCAAATTTAACCGCCAATGAGGGTGACTCCACTACGTGATCGCTAAACAGGTGACCCAGCAGCTCGGAGTGTGTCAACATTGCGTGGCAGTCGCCCACCGGACAAACCGCTCGCTGCAGCTCTTCCCGCAAAACTTCCTTGAACATTCTATTCAACGATATATACCACTTTTTTTTGTTTGTTTATTGTTTCTACAGTTTTTTTTTTTTTATTAAGAATGCATTGGAAAAAATAAAAAGTAAAAGTAAATATTTGACTGGAATTTCGAATGCTATTGTTACTTTTAATTTATATAAATTATATAAATAAGAGTTATTATTTAACCACAAAACGTAATGGGACAAATTTCCATCAAAAGCCATCAAGAGTTGATATGTTTGATGGAAAATACCCAATAGGAAAATTCTCAACAAAAATATAAACTACAGGCCACATAAAAATGCATACATTTTGATTTTGTCAGAATTCAATAAAAAAAATGTTAAACTCAGCTAAAATTATGACCTCACAGTATGTGAAAGCGTTGTTAGCATCCGATTATGTTGGGCAGTTTTCAACTTGAGAAAATGTATTTGTTTTAGTGAACTCCGAAAATGCTAAACTTAAAACTGAAAAGCAGCACTTAATGTTAGAATACTTGTGTTTGTTAAAGAAGATCTACGATTATTCTTCTTATCTAAGAACTTATAAAAGAACTTAACGTACGATTTGTAAATCAAACATACGTAATAAAAGAGCACTTAACAAACATTATTGACTGCCTCTAATTTGTTTTAGCTAATATTTGAATTTCAAGAAATAAATAAAAAATTCATGGCACCCGCTTATTAGTTATATTGCTTATTATTATATTGTCCTTTTAATAACATAAGTTGTTTACTCTATATATATTTTTTCAATAAATAACATTTCTGTATTGTCCTGTTTATTAATGAAAGTAACCAGTGTTCCACATACAAATGCAATTTATAATTGCAATGCAACGCTGCGCACACATCATTATGGTCAGCACTGAAGCATTAAGGACATTGAAACCTGCGCCACACAGCCAAAGGATTAGGCTGACAGCTTACAACAGCCGCGTGAGATGGACGCTCATTAAATGTGCAAATGTGCAAATTGTGTGCGGTGCCAAAAAGATTTTTAATAGCTAGCAAGGCGGTATAGCAAAACATTGGAACAGCTACCCGACGGGGATCAACACAGTGGGAACGCCTGCCCAATAGACAGCAGACGCTGATGCGTATACGGACGCGAATGCGGATATGAATGCGACTCTTAAAGTTGCACACACTTTAAACTTAATGCACTATGTGGACCCTTTTGAGCAAT
>SCDT01002504.1:0-18165 GCA_004143765.1 Drosophila melanica | reverse complement strand
TGTTTGAATTTACTTTGCTATGGATCGCGATTCTCGGCCGCGGTTTTTGCAACGGTAATAAAAGCTCGGATCGACTTTTCTCCTCATTGTTCTTTATTACTCAATGGGGCAAAGCTGACGTCAGAAGGCTCAATATGATATAAATAGTTTTGAGACGACAACCGCTGAAAGCTACGTAGATGGCGCCACCAAACGATAGATCGATAGGCTTATCGATTAGCAACGATCCCATTGCTTGGATATACAAACAAATTCTCAAACAGCAGTTTAAGAGAAGTCGACTTCATAAGAGCTTTAATTGTGGGCTAATGCCAAAAACAACTAAAACGTAAATTAAAATGTAATCGTAAATCGTGATTTAACAAAATGTATTAAATAACAAGACTTTTTATGCGTATCAAAATGCTAAGTCAGTTCTAAGAATAAGGTGTGCTCGTTTTGCCAGTGTGCTTTATTTTACCCTGTGATATGTGGATAAAAGAAGGGTATGCTTAAGTTGTGTAGAAGTGTGTCTCTAATCCTTAAATATCCATGACCATCAGTTAAACAGGCGAATATCAAGTTGAATGATAGATCACCTATACAAATATAGTATAATTATTTAAAAATAAAAAGCAGATCTAATTACATCAATTTTAAACAAACGGTATTACTCAGTTGGGCACGTTTAACAAAGGCTGCTTCTATACTAAGTTTATTATAAATAAAGTGCAAACTTCATGTGCATACTTTACGGCATCATTATTGCCATTTAAGCTTAAAAATCCAAAAGAAAACGAGAGCTAGAAACATTTAAAAGTACAGCGCTATTATTAACCGTATGCACCGTCAATTCATACAGTTTGACAGGTAATAAATAACCCAGCGCCCTATGTTTCCTTGAAGTTTTCATCCAGTGTTGGTCATTGAGTTTTCTGTATCTACGTTCCGAGTGCCGAGTGGTGCTGTAAAAGGGCTTTCGAATGAACATAAATTGATGCATGTAGCAAGTGGAAACAATGCAAAAATGTCAGTTAAGTGCGAGGACACAGTTGCTAGCTGACTGGCTGGGATCGTAATTAAAGCCAACTTGGGTTAACGAAGAGAAATGTTGCAGCCATGGTAACAAACAAGAAACAACTGCCGCTGTGGCAGCTGCAAACATTTTTCTGTTTTGCACACTTGACTTTTATTTGAACTTGCATAGATATGTGTACAAAAGCCAACTGTTAAGTGGACTGGGTGAGGATTGGGAGAAGGAGAATAGCTAAAGTTGAGCGCAAGTGGAACGAGGCACGACTCGCAGAGACTGCAGTCACTTGACTGGCATTTGGGCCACGCTTTTGGTTACCTTTGTAAAAGTGTTTTTTGTGTGCCTTTTTGTCAGGGCAAACTGCCAAATTGGCCTAATGGCGTTAATGCGAATACGAGCCCTGACTAAACCAGCAGCATCAGCAGCAGCAGCCAGCTGACATCAAAGGTCATTACACAGGCCATCAGCGGATGCAGTTGCCAAACCATTTTTCACAAAATTCTGGCCAGTTATATTATATCGAAACTCGTCGGGCAAAATGCAAATGCCAGCACTTAAAAATTTTCGCCAAATTGGCAAAGGTGAACAATCGAAAAGCTTTCAGCTTAAGCATTCAAATGAGAATGACAGTCATTTGTGTTTTCAATTCTGCCTATCGCATAAATTGAGTTTACTAACATCTCTAGAATTGTTTTCATAATACTTTCCAACACTCTTCGTTTACTGTTAGCACGCCAGCAATACGCAGCCGTTTTCCCCTTAAAGCCATGGCGCCGTTTTCTATCTGCTCCAAATGCAAGGCACGAACCCGTAAGGTTGTGAAAGATCCAATGACTATGCAGGATATTTACCTATGTCCAGTAAGCTGCATTAAGTCATATACAAAATAAAACCAAATTAATTAAGTCTATTACTAGAAATGCTACAAGGCGAAAAATGAAACGCACAATATAGAGAATGAGCAGAACAACATTGAGCTACCGAGATCAAAACAAGCGCCGCCGGCATTAGAACTGAATAAGCTTCCACCAGATACAAAAGTGGCAGCACCGCAAAAGCAGCAGCAATATTCTGCCGCTGTGACTGCAGCCAGTCGCAAAAATATACCACCCTTAATGCAGCCTGTCGTCATCAATGGACGTAAATATATTGCCATAAGTGCAACAGCCCCCGACAATTAACGGCACACGCCTGAACACAACCAAAGCAAACAAGAAACCACGTGTCCCCACACACACACACACGCATTCATTTTACGCTTGTGAGAAACTGCCAATGTTCTAGGGGCTAGCCTTGGTTTGTGTCCATGCTAACGACTGGTATGCTGATTATGAGCAAAAAAGGCAAGCTTCTTGTTGGCTTTGAAATAAAATTACAAAATAACATTTTTTTAACCAAACTTATAAATTGACCATTACTAAAAACGTTTTTAATTAATTATTTATGCTGAAATATGCCAACAAACACTTAAATATTTAAAATACCTAAATTTATATGCCTGTCCTAAAATATGTTACCAAACTGTACATAAATTGGTTTAATTAAAAAATAAGCAAACTAATTAAGCATTTTGTTCGCCAAACTAAACAATTTGCATGTATTAATTAAAACACATTGCGTGACGCATAGAACAACAACAGCAAACACAACAAACAGCTACAAAACAACAAAAATAGAAAACACAACAAAGTTTACACACAAAAAATTGGTATGTGTAAATTTGCCTGCATGAAGCGAAATGTTTATTTTTGAATTTGTTGCCCATGCATTGTGCAACATCTGTTGTTGCAGCTGAATTTTTGTTGTTTTTTGTTTAGTGAAGGATATGCGTGCTAGTGCGGTATTTATTTACGTCACATTTCCGCTTCCGTTTTCGGCTGCAGCCGCTCCTCGCAAACAGCCAACTCGATTTTCGTCCCGCTTAAGCTTGCTGCGTGATTTTCTAACATTTTCCATGCCTATAAAAGTTTTAATGAAATTTCCATAATCAGATTTCAAGCCATAGGATCGACCGGTAGTAGCAGATTTTAAAATACGTACCGATACAAAAACCTTAAAATTTAATTTTAATTATTTTTGAATGCGTTCCTAATAAGAGTTCAATTTATTTTATATACTATTTTTATTTAATTTACCGAGTACTTCCCTCCATCTCCTGGTTAGAATGTAAACTTTTAGCGCAGCTGTGTGAAATAAACTTCTTCTTAGAAAAGGAAGCTCTTGAAAATGTTTTTTTAGGTACTTCAATGTTGTCAAGTTAGTGCCACATATGGCATACAACACATTCGTGTACTTGAATGTATTTACAACAATTGTCAAAATCAAAATCAAAATCAATGTTAAGACCTTGTAACCTTCACCGGGTCTTTGCAGTCAACTTTATTTGGGTTTTGCGATACGGCATTCGATTTTCGACGACCTACAAAGTTGAACGCCTGAAACTATGCAACGAATATTGTTAGAGTGCACCTGCCAACCCAAAAAAGCCAGGCCAATCAACCAACATGCAAGCAAGGTCCTCAGCTGGCTGCCTAGCGACAATTAAGGTCGTGACGCTCCACCCACAAGCTGCCCTCTGGCTGGTGCCGCCTCAGCTGTTAGTCGTTGTCATTGTCATTGTTTTCCTTGTTTTGACTGCTTTATTAAATTTCATGCACGCGATAGTGATGGAAATTTTAGACACAAATCAAACTGACCAGGAGACTCATTTAGACCAGCAATTTTCATAACAGATTTTCGGCTAAATGTAAACTCACGTGTCAACTTTATAACCCATTTGCCATAATTGAAGTGCTTCACGCGATTCAGTCTATGCACTGCTGCCCCACTGGTCAATTTTGTGTCCTGCCCTGTCCTGTCCTGGCCCAGCCCCTCAAATATCCACCCACTTCAAGTCGCAGTCCCAATGGCAGCTGCTCAAACATCCATTGTCCATTTGGCGCCTGCAGATTGCATGCTCATTAGAGGCAACGCCAGCATTTTTGTTTTTGTTGATTTTACCCAGAACAGAAGAGTATAACATATTTGAAATGAATCCTGCAACACAAACGTTTGGCGGATCACTTTTATGTTTCTTCCAATTGAAAGCACACAAAAATTTAAGGCTTGACAAGAAAGAGAGCATAAAGATGTTTTACAATAAACATATATTCCTAATCAAAAAAGAATCATATACAGAAACATCTAAAAGTATATTTATAGTTGGGTACTTTTGGGGCTACCCAACCAATATCATTTTGAAATCAGCTGAATTTAACCATAAATATTTCTAAATTCCTTAAACATTTTTATTTGTATAATTTACTCAATTATTTTTTCTAATCTCTGGCTGATTTAATAGGACTTCGTTAAAGTATATTTTATCTGTTACAAAAAGTTAAAAACAATAGATTTTTATTTGTTTCCATGTTCACAACCCGATTCAAAACCGAGGCGTTTGTTCGATTTTTAGGCTCGAAGGGTATAGATAATTCGTCATCGGCGACGCTGTTTTCATCTTGAGCTGTTATTGTATTTATTTTGATCTATGCTTTGTTTTTGTATTCAGTGGGTCTGGCGCTGCGCCCTCATCACTGTACCATGAATGATAATGACGTACGCATCCTTTTGACACGCCTGACATAGAAGGAGCAGCAAAAAGCCGGATGGGCACCAACACTTCTGGCACTGGCCATATGTTCTGCGCAGCACCCGCACAGCGCCCACAGCCGGGTGACCTCAATAATAATTTCGTCTAATTGCTTCGTAATTATGCCGCGCACATGCTTTTCTCGATTTACCCGCAGTTGGCTGTGGTTAATTCACTTTCTCTGCTCCTCTGAGACTACAATTCTCCGTCTTCCCACACACACACACACACACACACACACTAAAAGAGAGTGCGTGTTGGCCTCCTGGTTGACCAGCCAGGCCCATTGTCAGCCGAACTGGTCGGCCATTTTGGTATATTATTATTTGTCTCTTTTGTTTTGCACAATTTTTCGTCATTTGCTTCATTTTCTGTCATTAGAAGCATTTAACTTTTTGCTGTTTGCCGATTTGTTTCCATTATTCATTCGCAATTTGGGCCAGCCAGCAAATTGGCCATGTGGCTAGAAAAAAATATAAAAAATATATATGTACATATAAATGGTTATGGCTCGTATATTTATGTATAAAATATACCAGTGCAAAAGCTAGAAGACTTAAGCGACGTGATTTGTGTTATTTTCATTTGTTTTTTAACCAACAACTCAGATNGAAAAAAATATAAAAAATATATATGTACATATAAATGGTTATGGCTCGTATATTTATGTATAAAATATACCAGTGCAAAAGCTAGAAGACTTAAGCGACGTGATTTGTGTTATTTTCATTTGTTTTTTAACCAACAACTCAGAAAATAATTACTTGTTGGAAAAAGCATTTAGCCAAATATACTTCTACAGTGATCGCTAACTTTAGCTCATTCGCTGTAACTTTACTATTACAGTACATACCGCTTATATTGTACAGCGAAAATGCAAATAAATGACATTTTCATTAACACAATAATCGCTTGTTTGATACAGATANTTTACTATTACAGTACATACCGCTTATATTGTACAGCGAAAATGCAAATAAATGACATTTTCATTAACACAATAATCGCTTGTTTGATACAGATATCATACATGTATATAGTCACATTATTAATATTACAAATTACAAATTAATTTTACACTTACAGACAGAACTTTTGATACATTTATTAATTACATTAGCTTATAAGCAATCTCCATTAACAAAATTATATAAATACATATTTCATCAAGTCGATTTTCATCTTTTTACCTAAAATATATACCTAATATATACAAGAGTTCGGAGTTGGAGTAATCGTTTCTTTTATAAAGACGAATGTTAGAAATTTCTGCAAATAAACTTTTTTCAAAAAAGCGATTACAACTGTGTACAATAATTTCATAAAAGCGGTATATTAAATATATTATACAAATAATAAGCAAGTAGTAAATCAACCAATATGTATCTAATGTATATTATAAAGTAAAGTTTTCCTTAGCTTTGCAATTTGTTTATGTGTCACTTTGTGAAACGGACTTGTGTAGTTTCTACCCAAAGGGCGGCTAAAAAGCGTATCAATGTATGTCAATGGGTTGTTGCATTCAATTGCAGAAGCTACTGGCTGCCGGTCGACCTCAGCACGTGTCACACGCAGGCTGGTTGACAGTGAGGCAGACGGGGAGCGAGAGGGATGGCAGAAAGAGACATACTCATGGTCTCGTGTCATGCCAAAGTCATTTAGACGTATCGCGCACATTTTTAATGACAACTAAATACGAATGTCATTTTGGTTTGCAAATGGCGAGCAACCAACCATTTCCCAGTCCAGGCCCAGCATTGAAGTCTGGTAAATTGCATGTGGTGGGCGGTGGGCGGTGGGCGTGTTCGTGTCATCAACGTGTCAGAAGTTTGTCTAATACGCAAAGTTTTAATTGAGTTTAAATTTGTATGAGTGAGGCAAATGAAGAAAGCAGGTGGTGCCTCTCCACGCCCAATGCGTACAGCGGCCACATTTATGCGGCAGCATATTATGAAGAATGAATGAGAGTGCCCAAATACCAATACGTGTGTGTGTGTGTGTGTGTGTACGCAATTTTTGAAGTGTGTCGGTTTCAATCCTGGCAAATTGCCCATGAAATATTAAATTTACCATAATGAGACGCCATTTTTATACCTCGCAATTTGGCAAACTTGATGTGCGTATTTGTGTGTGTGTGTGTGTGTGTGTGTATGATGTATGTGTGATTTTGTGCTTATTAACACCTCTCACATCCGCGCAATTGGCGTAACCAAAGAACAGACCGCAGAATAATGTGGTTGAGATTATGCTTATGTACTTTGTACACACATATGTAAGAAGGGACACACTATATATTGACGTAGTCAGCTTACCTTTCGCTTGCCATCATGAAATTTTATACTTTTTATGCCACCGGCATCTTATATTATGATGGTACCATCGTCATATAATGTGTGTTGTGTGCATTTATTTTGAAGAAAGGATAATAGCGTGTTTCACAAAGAGCTTTAATGCTAACAAGAGTAAAAACTGCATTTATTTTGTTAAAAATTACAACCATTATATAGTGCAAGAAATCTATATATCCGACGTTCAAAAGAAACTATATAAAAATTAAAATGTTGGTGTGCATAATACAAAATTTTGTCAGACCCAACTGCAAAGTTCTCACTGTATAATAAATTAATAAAAGTTAACTTTTTAACGCCTTTTTGTGTATAATATTCAATACCTATTTGTTACTGTCTATTCCATTTTACTAATTTTGTTTATCTAAACATCTGCTCTAGTAACTTTTCACCTCAGTTCAAATAGAGCACATTAATTTTATATACATACAATAAATAGTATACGCTTACATATATATATAAGCCACAACAGGTATTGCAACTTTGCCGTGCCATTCTTAATTTCTACATATTCGTATGAGTATTTTCAAAAAACACATCAATTTGTAAATGGTTCAGGTGAGCATCGAAAATGTGACATATTGAGGGCAAGAAAACACCTCTTGGCTATGTGACCTGTGCCGCTCCATTCCATTAATTTCAGCTTGAAATGAAAAATGACTCAATTTGCAATCGCTTGGGTTTTCGCCTGGCCCTTTTGCCCTAGCCTGCATCTCGTGCTTACTCGCCTTTTAGATTTTAATAAGAAATAATACCCTGTCTCGAATAGTTACTGAAAGTGACTTTGCTTATAGAATGTCTTGCAATTCCGCATCGACAAATGACTTTTGGCTTCACGGCACGTACACTGGCCAACAGCGACAGCAACAAGAACAACAATAGGGCTATCGCGGCACCCTTCCAGCGGCGCCGCTAAAAAAAAAATAATAAGGAGAGCCAACAAAAACAACGACAAAAACATAAATAAATAGTACTACTAGGAGGCAGAACTGCACGATGCGCGTTTAATGTCATTTAAAGCTGCAATTACTCAGCACGGTCTCCAGTTCAGTCCGCGGAACCAGCACGGAACGAAACCATAAAGCCCCAAAGCCCACTCCAAAAACACCACTTGACTCTGACTTCGCTTTAATGTCATTGTATGACCGCAATTATTCTGCATGTGAGCGACCGACCGGCCCATTGTCGCTGCATGCAATTCCTATGCAAAAAAGGGGGCAGCACTGGCAAGGCGTCTCCTTCCGGTGCAATAAATCGGCCGTCTCGTACGAGCCTTATATTCCATAATTAAGTAGAAGGCACAGAGCATTAGAGAAAGTGTCCAAACACGTACGTTGCCCACATTATTCCGTGTAAACGAGTGTTTTATACTGCAGTTATATAAATATACATATATATTAGTAGTAAGTGGGTAAGTAAAGTATCAGGGCACACAGTAGTCAGCATGTAATAAAAATTATAAGTTGTGTAGAACTGCACACATTAAGAAATAAAATGATAATCTTAATACACTTTTAAAGAAACAAAATTAAAAAAAAAATGAAGCGGGCTCAACCGGGATTTGAACCCGGGACCTCTCGCACCCAAAGCGAGAATCATACCCCTAGACCATTGAGCCATCTGTCGTGCTTGCTAACAAAAAACGATTAAAACACGTTCACTACTACGTGGCGCATGTCACTACTAGCATAGCAATCAGCTTTGCAACGTTAGCAAACTCTAAGCAATCGGTACATTAGAACGGTAATGCTACTTTTTTCCAGTCTACAATATATAATAGTTTCTTAATGCAATATTTTTTCACGATTATAGTTTTTTGAATTAGCACTTAAACTATTGTGTAGAAGGTAATTAAAAATTAATCGATACATTTGTGAGTCTGTTCGGCATGCTTATATCGATTGATACGCACGATACATATCGAGTGAGTGCAATTTCTCCCGCCAAAAATTGCACGCCAATTTCACACAGCTGCCGCATCAATATCATATTAGGCACAACAAACTCTGCTCGTATATTTAAAGGGAATTGAATTAATTTAATATAATTTTCGTATATTCAGAAAATGGTAAGTTTTTCTGTAAATTTTTATTTTCGCATTGCTTACAACACTCGTGTGCACAGGACAATCCAAGTTCGCCGCCGCCAAATACGCCCAGCGATGCCGCCGAGCGTCGGGAACTGCGCGCAGCGATGACGTCGCCGGTGGGCGACTTTGAGCCTTTTGAGAACGAGGACGAGATTCTGGGCGATCAAACAGTGCGCGATGAGGAGGAGGAAGATGGCGAGGAACTGTTTGGCGACAATATGGAGAACGGTATGTAATTGATATGTATAAAGATATCTGAAGTTCTCTAAAGTTTAATGTTATTAGATTATCGTGAGATGCCCGAGCTGGATCACTATGATCCTGCCATGCTCGACGACGAGGAGGACTTCTCAGAGATGTCGCAAGGTGAGCGATTTGCGGCTGAGTCGGAAATGCGGCGTCGGGATCGTGCGGCTGGTATTCATCGTGACGATCGCGATCTGGGTTTTGGCCAGTCGGACGACGAGGATGATGTGGGTCCGCGTGCAAAGCGACGTGCCGGCGAAAAGGCAGCCGTGGGCGAGGTGGAGGACACGGAAATGATCGAGTCCATTGAAAACCTGGAGGACACCAAGGGCCACTCGACCAAAGAGTGGGTAAGCATGCTGGGACCACGCACCGAGATCGCCAATCGCTTCCAGTCGTTCATGCGCACCTTTGTGGACGATCGTGGCGCATATACCTACCGCGATCGCATTCGACGCATGTGCGAGCAAAACAAATCCTCGTTTGTGGTCTCCTACACGGACTTGGCCAACAAGGAGCATGTGCTGGCCTACTTTTTGCCCGAGGCGCCATTTCAGATGCTCGAGATCTTCGACAAAGTGGCCAAAGACATGGTTCTGTCCATTTTTCCCACATACGAGCGTGTCACCACGGAGATACACGTGCGCATTTCGGAGCTGCCGTTGATCGAGGAGCTGCGCACGTTCCGGAAGCTGCATCTCAATCAGCTGGTGCGCACCCTGGGCGTGGTCACGGCCACCACAGGTGTGTTGCCGCAGCTGTCGGTGATTAAGTACGATTGTGTCAAGTGCGGCTATGTGCTGGGTCCCTTTGTGCAGTCGCAGAACACAGAAGTCAAGCCGGGCTCCTGCCCGGAGTGCCAGAGTACGGGGCCCTTTTCGATCAACATGGAACAGACGCTGTACCGAAACTATCAGAAAATCACGCTGCAGGAATCACCAGGACGCATACCCGCCGGTCGCATTCCGCGCAGCAAGGATGTCATTTTGCTAGCCGATCTGTGTGATCAGTGCAAGCCCGGCGATGAACTGGAAGTCACCGGCATCTACACCAACAACTATGACGGCTCGCTGAATACGGATCAGGGCTTTCCCGTGTTTGCCACAGTTATCATTGCCAACCACGTGGTGGTCAAGGACTCAAAGCAGGTGGTACAATCTCTGACCGATGAGGACATTGCCACCATACAAAAGCTGAGCAAAGATCCAAGAATTGCCGAGCGTATTGTGGCCTCCATGGCGCCCTCCATCTATGGCCATGATTATATCAAGCGCGCCCTGGCTCTGGCTGTATTTGGTGGCGAGTCCAAGAATCCAGGCGAGAAACACAAGGTGCGCGGCGACATCAATATGCTCATCTGCGGTGATCCTGGCACGGCAAAGTCGCAGTTCCTAAAGTACACTGAGAAGATTGCACCACGCGCCGTGTTCACCACCGGCCAAGGCGCCAGTGCTGTGGGCTTAACCGCCTATGTGCGTCGCAATCCCGTGTCCAAGGAGTGGACGCTAGAGGCTGGCGCACTGGTGCTGGCCGATCAGGGCGTGTGCCTGATCGATGAGTTTGACAAGATGAACGATCAGGATCGCACCTCCATTCACGAGGCCATGGAGCAACAGTCCATATCCATATCGAAGGCTGGCATTGTCACCTCACTGCAGGCGCGTTGCACGGTGATTGCCGCATCCAATCCGATTGGCGGCCGCTATGATCCCTCGATGACCTTTTCGGAAAATGTGAATCTCTCGGAACCAATTCTGTCCCGTTTCGACATTCTGTGCGTGGTCAAGGATGAGTTCGATCCCATGCAGGATCAGCAGTTGGCCAAATTTGTTGTACATTCGCACATGAAGCATCATCCCAGCGAAGAGGAACAGCCGGAACTGGAGGAGCCACAGATCAAATCTGTCGAAGAGATACCACAAGACCTACTGCGTCAGTACATTGTCTACGCCAAGGAGAATATACGACCCAAGTTGACGGTGTGTAGCCATTAACTAAAATCAAGTATTTTTTATAATTTTTCCCTTTCTCCTTTGTAGAACATTGATGAGGACAAGATTGCTAAAATGTACTCCCAGTTGCGTCAGGAATCTTTTGCGACTGGCTCGTTGCCTATCACCGTGCGTCACATCGAGAGCGTCATTCGAATGGCTGAGGCCCATGCACGACTGCATCTGCGTGAGAATGTTCTAGAGGCGGATGTCAGCATGTCCATACGCATGATGCTCGAGAGTTTCATTGAGGCGCAAAAGTTCAGCGTCATGAAGAAGATGCGCAACACATTCCAAAAGTATTTAGCCTTCCAGAAGGATCACTCGGAGCTGCTGTTTTTCATACTGCGCCAACTGACGCTCGATCAGCTGGCCTACATACGCTGCAAGGATGGACCCAGCGCCACTCATGTGGAGATCATGGAACGCGACTTGATCGAACGCGCCAAGCAGTTGGATATCAGCAATTTGAAGGCTTTCTACGACTCGGAACTGTTTCGCAGCAATGGTTTCTCGTACGATCCCAAGCGACGGACCATTCTGCAGATTGTCGTCGATGGCGCTGCTTAGAATGCTCCTCAACCACAACCACATTCACGTTTTTTATCTCATTTAATATAAGTCTCGCCACACGTTTTGTTGTCCATTTTATGTATGTCCAATAAAGATTTGGTTCTGTAACTAATTTTCGAATATTGTGTAAAAACTAAGTTGTCAATTTAAAACTAAAATTTGTATGGATTTCTAAATCACGTTTTATATTTCACATAGTTGAAATACAAGATCTACCACAAGCCAGATTCCGCGTGCAAACTTTGCATGTTTCTAAAAGTGATTTCATCTATAAAAACGTCCTCGAGCTCGTCCTTGAACTCTTCTGGGAAATCAGGATCATTTAACATATCATCATAGGCCATCTGATAATCGTCTGCTGTGAAGTCTGTTGCTAATTCAGGCACGGCATCATCCACGGCACCATTCAAATCGCCGCAGGCTATAAACGGCACCAGGCGTCGATTAACCGCAGAGCCAGTTCTTTGTGCCAGTGCCCTTATATCATCCCGGGCCGGATTGATAATCTGTGGTATATAGCCAGGGGGTAGGCGAAAGCCAGTGCACACGACGAATGCTTCAATGCTCGACGGGCGGGAGCTAGGCGGCTTATAGATCTGAAAATCCTCAAAGAATGTAAGCATTTGCGATTCGAGAAGGCAGTTGGCATTGCCCTTAAATATTTTCGCCACAAATTTGCCACCCGTTTCCAGCACAAACGTGGCAATGCTTAACGCCGAGACAATCAACTGGTTCTGCATATATTCGTCCATTTCGTGGACGCCGGTTACGTCCGGTGCGCCATCGCACACAACCAGCTGGGCCTTTTGGTCTGCGTCGTTTCCAAAGTGCGCAATGATGGCCTCTGCTGTGCTCTCCTTGGTAATGTCACCCTGCAACTGTACCACACCGCGGATGGGCGCCATCGCCTGCAGGTCAACTGCAATGATTTTAACCTCCGACTTCTGATCGTCCGTCAGGCAGGAATCGAATAGCTTATGTGAGAGGACTTGGGACCAGCTGCCGGGTGCGGCGCAAAGATCAACCGCCCGACGCACATCTTAAAAGCAATCAAAGTTAACAGCATATTTGAGCGTGTAAATAGACGAACTTACTGTCTAAAATGCCGAATTGTTCGTTGATGTGCATCAATTTGAATGCACTGCGCGCACGCCAGCCTTCCTCTTTCGCTTGGCGATAGTATACATCACGTTTGTCCTTTGATGTTTTTCCCATTCTTATTCCGTGTGATCCACCTACATGCGTAAATTTTGAGTGTTTACCGAATGTAAACTTTGTAATAATTTCCCTTACACTAGCTTCACATATCGATTAACACATGCGGCGTGATAGTGAAAGAGTCACTGTGACTGATGAGCTTAAAGTAGCAGTAACCGCATTATCGAAATTATTTATTAGCATAAAATCAGATAAGGTTGTTCTGTAATGCTAATTGTTAATGAAAAAAATTTTTTAAATTGTCATAAAAATTAGTAAGATTTCACTAGTTGTGGGGACTCAACTTTTAGATACCCTGAACTCTTTATTATGTGCAACACAAATGTAGGTTTGTACGTTTGTGTGCCATGTGCATACAAGCATTCAACATTCCAGTATTACTTCTGCTTACCACATAATGAAGTTACTGCAGTTAGTGCAGTTAGTGCAGACAGACGGGGAGTGCAAGATCGACTCAGCTGTTCATACTGAACAAGAAACGAATCGGAGATTGCTTTTTCTACCTGTTCCATATATTTGCATAAGCCCATCAAATGCGTTTAATCTATTCATTCAAGCAATATAAAAATATAAGTTTTTTCAATGGGATATTAAAATTTGAAATGAATTTATAATCTAAAAAAGTCAATTCTGTAAATATCACTTATAAAAATTTCGAGACGCTCATCACTGGTAGCACATTCGATTGGCATATCCTCCTATCGATAGTTAGTGAAAATATGTGGGCAAAAGTTAAATGACTAGTTAAAGATATACGTAAGTAATTATACGCACCATCCCCTGAAAAATTGTCTTAAGCATATCTTTTTGACTCGGGCTTTTTAGGTAACATGTCGAAAATGTTTCCAAAAGTGAGTTATTTGTTAATTGTGCTACTGAGTGTGTGCTCGAGTGGATGGAGCTTTTTGGAGCACGACAGCTGGATTACGGTTGATTTGCAGCATTCCCTGTCAGCTTCCCATCCGGATCACTTTTCACATCGCGGCAACATCTCCATACCAAGCCTCAACTCGGGCCTATCCACCGTCGTGCAGGCTACCCTGACGGAGACGGAACTGGATAACATCAAGACTTTGGCGAAGCAAAACGATTTCTATCGCTTGAGGGCAACGGTCACCTATCCAAATGGCAACAGCCAGCGCTTTCTGACCTCCACAAAGGCATGTAGCCTGCTGCTCGCCCAGTTCAACGATGTACTGTGGATATCGCTTGATCCGTATGGTTATATTACGGGCATCACTGCTGCCCAGGACCCGGCACCAAAGAGCACCGAATGTTCGGCTGAGGATGTGCAACAGATCCAGCAGAAGGACTTCAGTACCGATGTCATTATACGCCATGCCGAAATGGCACCAGTGCCCGACATACAGAAGTACGAGCGGGAGCGCGAGGCTCGTGAACGCGGCGAGGTTCGCGATAATAGAGGTTTCTTTGCCAAATACTGGATGTACATTGTGCCCGTTGTGTTATTGGTCTTCGTTTCTGGGGCCACAAATCAGGATGCAGCCAAATAATCATTTCATGTTCAATAGCAAAAATCTTAGTTTTCTTAGAATTGGAAATAAAAAAGGATACATTGGTGTTCTACCCAATATTTATCTATACATATTTTTGCTTAAAATGTTAAATAATAAATCACTTCTCAGTCATCGTCCGCATCGATGCCCATGGCCTTGTCAAAGTCCTCGTCGGTAATCTTTTTCTTTTTGAGCCGTTTGAAGAGCCGTATATCGCTGGCCAGTTCATCCAGCTCCTCCTGCGTAAACTTCTGCTTTCGCTTGGGTTGGGAACCGCCCGCGCCAGCCTCCGCCTTCCGCTTTCGCTCTTTTTTGGCCTTGCGCAGCTCTTTCTTTGACTTGGCATCCAGCTTGGCCTTCTTTGTCTGATCCCAGGACTCGGTACGCTTCATGTGCTGCTTCTGGCGACCCGGCCAAGTGCCCGTCTCCTCGTAAGTCTGCAGTTTTTGCTTGCGCACCTGCTCCTTTTGAGAGTTCTTGTAGGTCAGCTTGTTCAGATCGACGTCAAAGCTGGGTGCCATAAAGCCTTCACCTTGCTGGTTTTTCATTTCCGGCATCCGTGGCAGCTGCAGTAGTCCGTAGGCAGTGGCCATCTTGCCCAGCTCCAGATCCTTGAGCCGCAATATGGCGCTGCACTCGTGCTTTGTGTACGCACGCACGTGCGAGACAAAAGCGCGCATGCCCTTGTCATAGACACCCTTGTCCGCCGCCTGCAGTCGATGTAGTTGCTCCACCGTGGTCTTCAATACCGCATCCGTAACTGCCTCACACTCGTTTTGCAGTTCGCTTAGTTCAACCTTTTGGTTAAGCTTCAGGAACTGGATGTACGCGTCCTCGCTAGGCAGCAAAAACACCAGGGCATTGCCTTCGTTGCCCTGTCTTGCAGTGCGTCCAACACGATGCACAAAGCTCGCGGCGTTGGACGGCGGATCCCACTGCACCACCCAGTCAATTTCGGGCACATCGAGACCACGCGCCAGCACATCTGTGCAGAGCAGCACCGCCTGTGACTCGTTGCGGAAGCGCTCCACGACACTGGCACGTTTGTTCTTCATCTTGCCGTGAATACCCAGGACACTGCGCTCGGGCAGCAGCGGTGGCAGCACCTCCGCCCAGTACTCGACGCAGGCGCATGTGGGAAAGAAGACCATTACCTTGCCAGCGCTGGAAGTGGACGAGCGCAGGAACTGCAATAAGGCCACAAACTTTTGCTCGGGCTGAACGATTTTGTAAAAGTTCTGGAGTCGGGCCGGCGTGTTGACCGAGGCCTTCTCTTTGACCGAGACTAGGACAGGATTACGCAGACCAGCGCGTATCAAATCCGTCACTTCGGTGGTCTGTGTGGCCGAGAAGAGACCTGTGCGACGCTGGCGCGGCAGGTAGCTGAGTATGTTGTTGACGCTTGTCTTGAAACCCAAATCCAGCAGACGATCCGCCTCGTCGAGCACCAGGAACTCCAAACTTTTGACACGTGCCGCCAAATTCAAATCTTCGCCTTTGCGCTGAAACAAATCCTCAAGGCGACCGGGCGTGCACACCAATATGCAGGGTGTCTGCTGCTTCAGAGCGGCAATGTCCTCCTCGATGCTGTTGCCCCCGACGATCAACTGCTGGTTCAGATGCTCCAGTTCGTCGTGTGCAAGGAACTGGGCCAACACATCGGAGATTTGGCGTGCCAGCTCACGTGTGGGCGAAATGATGAGTGCGCCAATTTCCTTTGCACCCCATGGCGTCTCTTTGTGTCGCCGCTGCAGAATCTCCAGCAGAGGCACCAGAAACGCCAACGTTTTGCCACTGCCTGTAACAGCCTCGGCGGAGACGTCTTTGCGAGCGAGCAAAAGCGGAATTGCTGCCGTCTGTACTGGCGTCATAAACTTGAAACCAAAGCTGTTTATCACTTCGAGCACTGGCTCGGAAATCGGTGGTTTATCCAGGGAGCTCCATGTTTTGCGTGACATCTTTGTAAACAAACACACGTGCAGCGTGGTTGCCACCTGACAATGTATCTACACATTTACTGTGAATTGTTATCGATACCTATCGAACGGGAAAACAGCTGATGCGTACATAAATTTCAGGTGTGCATTCAAATAATCTGAAAACTTTAATCGTTGTTTTTAATAACACATTTGTTGTGTACAATAACGAAATTAGAGGCAATATTTCGAGCATTTAATGTTTAATTTAAAATACTGTAAAATATATGCAGCTAAATGTAAATACACATTTAAATAGATTTTCATTAGACACTAAATACAATTTGACGTTTCCGTTTCTTATCGTATTACACATTTACTTAATTTTTAAAAAAAATATGCATGCACAGATCGACATACACACATATATTTGTATATAATTTTTGCCCTCAGATACAACATGCTTTCAATGGGCGATTAAAACAAAATCCATATGCAAAATAAAATGTGTATAAAATAAAGGTCGACATTTATAATTTTGTATTTTTTTTTGTTATAATCATAAATGTTTGGACGAGGTTTTTATCAAAAGATTTGCAAAAATATTATGGAATTTTGTTACGACTGCTAATTTTGGCCCGTCGCCCATGTTCATTATAAAACGGCGAATTTGATGTTTTGCATTTGTTCCTATCATTGCGTTACTTTCACAATTTACGTCTAGGTGATTGTTTTTAAATGCCAGCTCCATTCGGCTTGGCACCGAGGCTCTTGTAGGGCTTGCCCCCGTTGCGCTCCCACTCGCGATTGAACTCATGGTCTAGTATTTCGGCACCGCGTTTGCGCGTCAGGCCCGTCTCCTCCAGGCTTAGCTCGCACATTTGCATGTCATCCGTGCCGGCAACCAACAAAATGGGCGGCTTATCCGCATGCAGCTCCATTTGCCGGGCAATCCACTGACCATCGAAATGCGCATACCACAAGCCGCGCTTAGCTAAAGCATAAAAGTATCAAAATTAAATAAAACCTCAACCAAGTACATTTTTTCCACTCACTGTTATCGGGTGCATTGGCGCGCATGAAGGGTATGCGAAAGTATCGGTGCTGGGTCGACACGATTTCCTGAATGGGCTGCACGATGGGCGGCTGTTTGAAAGCTGCACGCATTCGAATGATTAATAGAATTTCAAGTATCAGTGGCATTACTTAAACCTACCGGCCTCCATGACGCTTCGTGGCGCACGCTCATTTTCGTCCATGGTGGTGCGCTTGCGGTTCTTTGCCTTCCAGGCGTGATACACCTTCAAGCGGCGATGGAACTCTTGGCGACAGGCCTGCAAAATTACCATAGATTAGTGATTGACATAGGTTGGATATCAGCGGAAGTTCTTAATCACCTCCAACAGCTCAATATCACAGGACGTATTGATAGCGTCGCGAAGTTCCGAGTACTTCCATTTGGACAAGTCGTACTTCTGCTTGCCAAGTGCTTGTTGCTGAGCGCGTACGTTCTCCGATCTAAGTTAAGCAATGGGATTATTAATATGTCAATAATATAAACAGCAAAATAAGGCATGGATTTAATCGAAATGCGAACGCAAAGTGAGTTATTGATGGATTTTAATGC
>SCDT01002501.1:0-14201 GCA_004143765.1 Drosophila melanica | reverse complement strand
TAATAGATACTCGACATAATATTTATTAAATTATAATTATAAATTATAATTATAATTATAATAATTAAGCAAAAATTCTCAGCTAAATTCAAAATAGTAGCGTCAAATTCAATTTTAAATAATGCTAATAACAAAGTTTCTTCACCGATACTCGTGAAACGGTGAAAAGAGAAAGAGGGGTGTTCTTTTTTTTTTGTTTATTAAATATATAACTTGACAATTGATTTGCAGAGCTTTGCGCGCGCTTTATCTGGCAATATAACCAATAATGCGCCAAGGGATTACGTCCTTACAACACCAAAGCCGAGTTGGGTTTTGTTTCGGGCGGCGGGCAGCTGACTTTTCGGTCAGCCGCCGCAGCAGCATCAGCAGCATCAGCAGCATCAGCCGCCGCAGTAACAGCAGGGGCGCTTTGTTTCTCATCCCTGTGTGAAGCACTCACAGTTCGCTTTATTACTCTGTGCCCCTAGCTGGTCGGCTCTTTGTTCCCTTGTGCCTTGATGTTTAAGCAGCCCCCTTTCCCTCTCTCTCTGTCTCTTCCCCTTGCTGCCCTCATCGTCATATTGCCTCTTTATCACTCGTGTGTTCGTTTTGTTGGCCCAGCTGCAATTTGAAGCTTTTGTGCTCGTGTTTTCGGTCGAGCCTTCAACAACAATGATGATGATAATGATGATGTTGCTAATGACAATTATGATTGTTGTTGAGGCTGGCGCCTCTGTTGTTGGGAAATGACGATGCCATTTTCAATGAATCTCAATGCAAATGCTGCCCAAATTAGTGTCAAACCTATTGATTCACACTCTCATACACACACACACACACACACAAACAAAGAAGCTAAAGCTATATACGTTGTTGTTGTTGTTGTTGTTAATAGCGTTGCAATTTGCATATGTGTGTCAACGTCGTCGTTGTTGTTGCTGTTGTCTTCATCCCTTGGCGCCTATGTGTATGCCATGAATTTGTAGCTAACACACTTAACCCACTTGGCACGCCCACTTTGTGCACACACGCACACACACACACACACACATGCACATGCACTCATCTACTAGAACTTTGCCGCATGCTGCTTGTGTTGCATAATGCACAAAATGTTTTGCACTTTAAAAATCTTGCCCAAAAATTTGAATTAAACTCAATGACAACATAATTAGGAAGCGGCTGCCGAGAGTACATGGGTGTAGGTATGAGAGGGGATCGCGGTGTAGGTTCGGTGCAGGACTCTGCGTGACCCATGGCTGAGCAGCCGTATAGGCATAGTCAGTGTGTGTGTGTGAGTATGCTTGCTGAAAAAGTCAGTTGATGTCAAGCAGACAAGAGTTGACACCCACATGAAAACATCTTCATAACTGTGCGTGCGTGTGTGTGCGTGTGTGCATCGGTGTGTGTCAGTCTGTGTGCCTTGGTTTTTTCTTTGACAGTTGGCTCGTGCTCAAAACTGTGCTGGCACCGCGCACGTGCCTCTGCCAAAACCGCTTTTGCTGCAATTTCGCCAATAATGTTTGGCTAAAAATCATAACTATATATAATACTTATATATATATATGATATATACGCGAACAATGTGAACCTAAAAAATTGATAAATTGAAAGNTCTGTGCTGGCACCGCGCACGTGCCTCTGCCAAAACCGCTTTTGCTGCAATTTCGCCAATAATGTTTGGCTAAAAATCATAACTATATATAATACTTATATATATATATGATATATACGCGAACAATGTGAACCTAAAAAATTGATAAATTGAAAGCGTTTTTGGCCAAATGCGCCGACAAACTTAAAAGACGGCACAGTCGCTATGGATATTGCTGCCAAGGTAGCTAGAAATGGGCGCCTGCCAACGAGCCACGCCCACTTTGGTCCAGCTGCCAAAATGAAATCAAAGCAGCAAATGCAATAAAAATAATCAAAAAACCAAGAGAAAAACGAAAAAGAAAATAAAATGAGAAAAACTGGAAAAACAAGGAAAACGTTCCATTTGATTTCTGACAGACGATTGTTTAAAAGGCCACTTCCTGTCCTGGTGTCCGCACCCGCACCCCCCCATCCACAAACGCACCCGCAGCCACCTGCCGAGCCTCGGTCTTCTCCCGTTTTGGCTTTCATCTGTTCACGAGTTGTAATTTCTTTTGTGACTGCAAATTGAGCGGGAAAATTGAATGGCCGCTCGCAAAATGGCGACTGGTGACGTCAGAGACAAGTGACAATGTGGCAGACGAAGAAGAAGCAGAAGCAAGAAAAGCAGCCGCAGCCGCTGTAGCAAAATATGTAGAGGGACAAACAATAATTTTTCGGGGCTCTGCGTAAGTTGCTCATCGACGCGTCCAAGTCCATAAAAATAGCTTGGCTTGCAACAAATGTCACGTCAGAGACATGCGCCCCAAAAACCACCCGTCCATCCACTGACCATACATATATAAATATATAGTGTACATATATATATATATAAGTCCTTGCCAGAACCATTTGACAATTAAATGGTGCGCTCGCCGGGCAAAACAATAAGTGGTTGATGGGTCTAAGGAGCGTAAACGGGGGGGGAGTAGACGGACTGGGGCATCTTAAAAATGTTGCTGCATTGGTATGGGTAAAAGGTAATGACGTCGCTTTTAGCGTGCCAGCCGAGGCAAACTCAATTAAATGTGACAGCGAAAATGGGCGCCTAAAAGTATGCTTTATACGCGCCAAAGGCAAAGACAAAGGCAAAGCAAATGGAAAGTGAAGAGTGAAAGAAGCCAAAGAACTGCTCAGAGCTGTGACAGCAGGCAGGTGCGACAAATACTTGGAAATACACACACACACATTAATATATATGTATATATATGTATACACACACACACAAAGGCATTTAGAGAACAGTTCCGCTAAGCAAAAGTTGGCAAATTTCGGTCGAACGAATATAATCAAATTTGGAATAAGAATAACATTTAAAAAAAATGAACAATATAAATAAAAATATAATAAAATGTACACAGCACTCAAATCATAATCATAATCAAGAATTTGGAATTAGCTTTGTATTTATTATTTTCACTACTGTGCTGTGATATTGTTAACTGATAATAACAGTGTAAAAGCACTTAAATTAATAGTAAAAACTATTAGAATTTTCCAATTTGATGTTTAACTTGAAGTTTTTCAAATATATATTTTAATTTAATAAATATATTTTGCGAAAACGCTGCGAAATCGTTTGAGGGAATGCGCGTTAGCGCTGCGCCATCAGCGTTTTCATCCTTATCGCCAGGCAATGGCGGCAGCAGCAGCTGCCAATAAGCAACGATTATGCTTGTAGCAACAATCAACTGTCCGTCCGTCTGTCTGACGTCTGACTGTATATATATATATATATATATATATAGATATTTTTATATACTTGTATATATACAGTGTGTGCGCTGCTTCTGTCTTATAATGTGCGCTATTTGCTGACGCTCTTGTTGTTTGTGTGCTAATGTCCTACAAAAATGCATGCGGCACTCGGGAGAGCAACGGCTGCTGTGTGTATTCATGTGTGTGCGTGTGCGGGTGTGTGTGTGTGCGTGTTAGCACATTGATAGCACTTGCGAGGCGCTATAAACTGCAAGCAGTTACTTGCAAAATGGAATGGAAAACTGCCTCGGCACCAAGCTCGAGACAGCAGTAGCCTTGCGGCCGCCTCAAATTGCTCATACGTCATGTGAGACCAGCAGGCATTGCCATGATTATTTATACATACACGCACATGTAGACACATACATACACATATACATATGTATACATGTGTGCGCCGGTTAAGCAACTTCAAAGTTGCAGCTTTAAATTGAGTGGCGTTCGCCGTATAGACAAAGTTCTGCAAGCATTGTAACCATTGTACTAAGCCGTTTCAATTTGAAGCTAAGTAGGTTTAAACTGTCTTACTTGAAGTGTAGTCGCATAATGCCGCACACGGCTGAGTTCACAATGTTTTGTATACGAACGGAGTATCAGTGACATATATTGAGCTAACATAATATTAAGTTGACAGTTGACTTGGATAAGCACATGAATTTATATTATTATTTTCTCGTTTTGATTTTCTTCTCCGCAAAAAGCAGAAGAAATGTAATCAGGCAGAAAGATTAGATAAAATTAAATATATCTATGTGAATATATATATATATATTGAAATCGATATTGAATTGAATTCTCGTTCAAAGCTATAAGAGATTCCGTCATGAACATAGCGGATAAGATAATCTGATGAAAATCGTTAGAAAATGGGGAAAAATGTTTATTTTTTTTTTTTTTTTTTAATTATATACAAGTCGATATAGTTTGGTTAATCTTTCGTGAAAAGCCACAATTATTTTGATTAATGGACAGCATTTGCAATTTAAATATTGCCAAGCTAACTCTTTTTTTTTTGTTTAATGATTTAATGACGCACAGCAATATGCCAAAGTGTACAGAATTTAGCGAGGCAAAACAACTAATTAGTTTATAATCATTTAATGCACTGCAAATTCTCGGCTAAAAATGCGTGGGGCGTACAGGGGTGGGGGGGCGTGGCAGTAGCACATCAACTGTGGCAGCAGCTGTGACAGCTGTGTGTGCATAAATTAAATTAAAATTAAACGTTTCTGTGCTTAAATGATGAGCTTTAAATGGCGCCAGGCGATAAATTGCGCGCCAGATAATGATAATGATAATGATAATGTAAATCGCAACGATAATGATGACAACGATAATGATGTGCATGCTAATGATGACCGCAACGAGTTGGCCGGGCGAACAACAGCGAACGATGCATTCGATTCTCTTTTACCTTTCGACGCAACCAACCAGCACAAAGGCGGCTGTTGGCTTTTGGGCGTGAACGCATTTGTAAGGCTTCAAAATAAAAATTGCTCAAGGTCTTAATTGATCTTCTATGGATTAAAAGTTTTAAGCACACTGCAAGCGGCAACAGTATGGAAATATCGCCGATGAAAGCCGAGCAAAATAATGCACAAGGATATTTATTACAATTTGAACATGGGCCGGGGGCTGGGCGGCAAGGGGATGTTTTGCTTGTTCTATAACATAATACCTTACAAAATGGTTATACAAAAGGGAACTTGAAAATGATTGGAAAACAGATGTAAAAAAAGTCGAGATAAAACGAAAAACCTTATTGACTCAAACCGATTGAGCAGAGTTGCCAAGCATATGGAAAAAGCAAGGGTAGTAGAATGCAATAAAACAAAAGAAAGAAAATCTCTTAAAAGTTATTTAATCAAGTGGATAAGTATTTCACACATATATCAAAATCGACAAAAGATTTCAAAGTAAAATACGATTAGAAAGAAAGAAATCAATGTGATAAGTTGATTGTCCCAGCCAATCGAATGCCAAATTTGTTGTTTTTTTTTTTTTGATTCATTCAACTTCAAGTGGAAGACATATATTGAAAGAAGTTCCTATTTCCGTATATATTCGTATTAATATATTTTATGTAAACATGAGCAGATATACAAATATCCTTTGTAGCCTACGGCAGAATTGACAATAATTTTCAAACCATTCAGAAGCATAAGGATAATGATGTTATTGTGTTGTTGCTGTTGCTGTTGGACGATATAAAAATACCGCATACAAATATTTCCCTCATATGTACTTACAGGAATGTTGCCCAAAATGAAAGTAAATGCGTATAAAAATGGCATTAGAAATACACAAAAGGAGACCAGCCGCATTCAAAGCCACATGATAGGCGGGCGTGTCAAGAAGGGGGTGTGGCAGGTAGGCTGGTAGGCCGATGGCGGCCAGCAGGCGGGGGCGTAAATGCCGTCGGGGAGTGGGGAGGGGTAACTGGTGAATGTAACAGAAACAGGAAATAAAAATCCACTTTAAGCGTTTTGAATACAAATGCAAATACATATATACAGACATTGAGTAAAAGAGATAGCAAGAGTGTGTGTGGGTGTGTGTGTGTGTGTGTATGTGTTGAGTCTGACAAGTGAGTGAGTGATGAGCGAAACGGAGACGAAGACGGAGATAAATGCGGTCACATTGAGGTACATTAATATATACTCTTATTTCTCTGAAAGGCAAAGGCGCCTGAAAGGGTTTTCTGTATACTTTTTTTTTCTCAAATTTTCTTTTTTTCAACTTGATGCGACTACAAATAAAGATATGTGTATGTATCTTTGTGTGCGTGTGTGTGTGTGTGTGTGGGTGTCTGTGATGATGCCAAAAGCTGTCATATAAACTGCAAGCAGCTTGGGCACAAAAGCAGCACAAAGAAGACGCTAGAGGCATCCAAGCGAGTGAGGGGCCGACAGGGGAGGGCGGGGCGGCAAAGAGTGCAGGGTAAACAGAACACATAGCATGCCACAAATGAAGTGGCAGAACTTGGAGCCAAACAACGAACAGCACAGCAGTTGCCAAGTGTCACACACACACACACACACACACACAGACGCGTGCGCGCACATCTATGAAAAAATCATAGCATCGTTTTAGGCGACAAAAGTCGCACAGGTAGCAGCAAAATGCGAGAAGATAAAGCAGACAGCAAGAATAAGTGCGAAACAGTCAGACGGAATAAGTGAGAATGCTGAGGGCAACAGAGAAGTCAAATTGAAGAAATTGCAAAAGCGGAAGTGCAATAAAGTGTAAGAAGCGCAGACAACGGCTTGCCACAACGAGCATAAAGACAATGCACACACACACACACACACACACACACACAATGTGAAACGTAAAAGCAGTTTGCAACGCAGGAAACGTAAGAAGTTCAGTTGTTGAACTAAATGGGTGAAAGACTATCAGGGAATTGGAAAAACTATGCGAACAAGAAAATAAAACATTTAGAGGAATGCAGTGCGGATGTGTGTACATGAGATAGAAATAGATATGTAGATATATATATATATATCTACATTATGTGTACATATAACTCGGAATCTAAGCAAACCTAATTTGTTTAGTTTTATAGACTAACGCAAAAACAGCAGCAGTAAACAGAAGTGTTGCAAAACTATCGATATATATTAATACTGGTATATCGATATATAACAAAATTTGCATCTATCGATAACTACCGAGAACATAACCAGGTTTACTTAATATACTTTATATCAGTAGTGAAATATGCTTTCAAATACGTTGTATATTTATAGGTATTCCTCTTATCTAAATATTTCAGCCAACAAATATTTTATTATAATTTTTATTCTTATTAGACTTATATATTTTATTCACTATTTATGACTCTTTGAAGTGAGACTTCGGAGTTGTTAAGATATATATGTAAATTGCAACAGAGAAACATGAATCACAGTCATTTAGGGACTTAAAATTCAAGACTCCAATTGCAAAAGGGAATAATACAGCAAAAGAGAATAAAGGTGTGTGTGAGAGAGCGAGACGGCTGAAGTACAACTGAATATCATATGGTAAGTAAATAGTATGTGCAATCAAAAAAAGTGCAAAAGTAGAATGAACGGAAACGTTACTAGCACAAGGACCTCAAAAGTATGCAACATTAAGTGTAGGACAACGTCATCAGTTTGTTGTTGTTTTTTTTTTTCTCTTCTGTCTACGTCCCCTTTCACTCACTCTCTCAATTTCTTTCGCTCTCTTCGTTTCCCGAGTTACCTCCACTTAGACTGGCCAGCCGACTGGGCTGTCTGCTGCCTCTTATGTGCCATTTTGGCACAAGTTTCGTTTGCTTTGTCTGCTTTGGGACGACTCTGGCCAACAGGCATACGAATGGAATCATCTGATTTGTAACACAGAACTGAGAAAATTGAAACTGTTTCAAAAAGATGCCGCTATCAAAATTCTAAAACTGGTGTAAACGCGATTTTATGATTTTAAAACGCTCACCAATAATAATATACACAAAATAGATTTAATAAGCCTATTTTTATACAATTTGTGAAATATTAAGAAACAGAATATGTATGCAAAATCCATAAAGTTCGTAATATATTGAATAGAGAAGGGTATTTAATAAACAGCTATGCATAATGTAAATTGTTCATGCAGCTGTTATTTTTCTTTTCTTGGTTGTGTTTTTGTTGTATTATTGTTGCACTCGTCGCGAGGAAAAGTCTCATTAACAAAATGCACAAAAACAAAACAGCAACAAGAACAAATGCGACATGAGAAAAGTGAAAGCTTTAAAGGGAAAAACAACAGCAGTAATGAGTAGAAAAACAACTTGGCGCGCAAAAGAGGATCCTTGAGCCTCTTCAAGTCAGCCTGCTGCCTGCTGCCTGCAGTTGTTGCTCCTCTTGTTCTTGTTGTTGTTACTGTTGCTGTTGCTGCTGCTGCTGCTGCTGTTTTTGGCAAACGAAGCAGTGACAAAAGTGTCCCCCAAGGGCAGCTAACGCTTCGTGTGGAATCGCTGGGAATGTATATGTTTTGTCCACTAATCAAGTTGGCTCCCAGAAATGAACTGCACTCTCAGGTTTCACTCGAGCTCGCAAATCTCGAAAGTTAAATTATGAAAATGCCATCCACAATGATATTGTGACAGAGGGGGCAGAGGGCAACAGTGAGGGAAAGCACACACCCACACACAAACACACACACACACACACTTTTAATATATATGTACATATATAAATGAATAAATGCCAAAACAATTTGCATAAAAAATATTTGTGCCAAAAAGTTTTACATTTCACTTTTTCGACTGCTGCTGTCTTTTTTGTTCTCATTGTTGTTGTTGTGGCCAACAACAATTTCGATATGAAAAGCAGAGCGTAGGCTGTGTTGTGTGTGTGTGTGTGTGTGGGCGTGGCCGGGCTTTGCGGTTGCCTGCGAGTTTATCAGCTGAAGCGACGCCTAATCAACATCAAGCCAAACGCCATTAGGCGACCGCACAATTTACAGTTGTTTGTCAGCCCTTGCTAAAGCTGCCCCTCCCGCTTCCAACCCACCCGCATCACATCAACAACCTTTGTGTGTGTGTGTGTGTGTGTGTGTGTGTGTGTGTGTGTGTGTGTGTGTGTGTGTGTGTGTAAGCTGCGTTTTGGTTTTATTCTGACTGCTGGTTCAAGTTAAAATTGAATTTTAACATATTTTTGTTTGCATTTCATTTGCGCAACTCATTAAGCCAAAAACAGCGAAGAACACAACTCCCCCTTTACGGACCCCCCCTTACAGCCTTTTCGATTCTTTTCTCTGCCAACAAAAAAAAAACCCACATATATGCACGAACGAAAAAATGTTTAAAAAAAAATAAAGCACAATTCACATCAAAAATATGTATAAACAAATATACGAAAATATTCATAAATTTAACTCCAAAATCTTTAGAATAAATTTCGTTTTTGTAAAATTTAAATGCGTTTTAATTGCAATTGAAAAATATAATAATACTTAAATGCTGGCAGCCAAAGACAACTTTTTGGTAAATTTAACAATTTCCTGTGTGGATTCAAAATCGAGCCTGCCTGAATATATCACGCGCCCATCTCTAAGCAGTTCGATCCAATCAATTCTTGATGTCTTTATTAATATTTATGCGTTGCCGCTGCCAAAAAAATAAGTAAAAACAATCTCTCACTCTCACGATAGCTCAATATGCATGTGTGTGAGTGTGTGCGTGTGTGTGTGTGTGTGTGTGTATGCGTGCGTGTGTGTAATGCTGCCACCTCATATCGCAGTTTGTCTGCGCGCCTGAATATATGCAATGAAAATTTTTAAGTGCTTTAATTCTATTTCATGGCTTTGCATGCGTCCTTTTCAGAGGCCGCGCCGGAACCGCCGTCGGCCCCTTCCACCCCCCCAGCATCATCGCAGTTCTTTGACAGCGCCCCCCTCCTGCCCATCAGTAATAATTTGATTGTGTTTGCGCAATAAGCGCGCCCATAACAAAAGAGCGCTGTGGTCCTGTGAATGTTATTTATTTTGTTTTTTCGATGAGACCTCGCTCTCGTCCTGGCATTTTAACAATTTGCATTAAAAATGCTCTTTCACTTAAATACATATATTCATATATATACATATATATAAATATATGTGCATGTATTTATTTTTATTTTATTTTATTTATTTATTTATTTTTTTTTTTTTGGGAGCCGGGAGCCGGCCGTGAATTCCGCCAGTTGGCTAATCCGCTTTGTATCCATTAATGGGCACGCCCCCCTCTCGCTTTCATCTGCGCCAGGCCCCCCGGACGGTCCACTGAACCGCTTGGCCATAAATAAGAGGCCCGTTGGGCAGTCAACTCACGTAGGCGGTCATTAGATCAACTTTAATGTCATGCAGCGCACGTTTTTATTTACTTAGATTCGTCCATCTCGCTCGCACCTGCGGTCACTCGCTGCCTGTCTCGCTCTTGCGCCATCAGCTGAGACAATGGGCGGCCAGTGGCCGCAGTACACGCCCCCAAAATGTTGATATTCAATAAGTTCACACATCGTTAAAGCTGCCAACACGGCCACAAAAGGTCAACTGAAGTCTTTCTAACTTCAATAAGAAATCTGAAAACCAGTTTTCGAAGCTGGCAATTTCGAAATTTTTTGTTGATATTCGAAAAAGCCTCTGGCCTTTAATCGAATAATATTTATTATTTATTTTCGACAAATAAAACTTGTATTTCTCGCGATTATTTAACGAATAATATTTATATTATTTTACTCAATAATGCAGCTAAAAAGCAAATATGGTCACACTGTCATGTTGAGCAGCTTTTAAATTTTGTTAAAGCTAGTTTTTGTGTGTTGGTCTCAATACCCATATCTATTATATCTTTTGCCGCTTTCAGATCATCTTCGCCTGTCGCTGTCATTACGAGCTCTTTGGTGAGTCGTATTTTGTATTCAAAGAACTGGTTCATTCGACAGGGACAGCTGCCATGGCAACTGAAAAAAGAAGAAGCTGAGATGTGGTGGGGTGGTGCAGAACTTTAATTGAAATCTTTTTGAGCACAAACAGCAAAGCGACTTTATGCAATTTGAAATACTTCCCGGCCCGCAGATGATTGCTCGGCAAAAGTTTTTGCCAAACAACGTTGCCCGAAAGACATTGAGGGAAATGGTAATGGAAATTTGTTTTGCTCTACTGCTGTGTTGCGGTGCGGCAAGGAACGAAGAGATGGGACTGAGGCCAAGTGCTGCCAGCTTGCAAAATGGTCAACTGTCAGTGGCTCAACACGAGCTGACAGATTGATGACAAAATGTTTGTGTTACATGTGTATTCAGGGCAGGCCACAAGGTGATGGCCAGCACCAGCAACAACAGCAACAAAGCTGCTCTCAACTTTGGTTTTGCCATCGGCCGGTCAACAGCAATCGGGCAATGCAATTGTCAATAGTCACGCGATCCCAAGCTCGATTCCGTTTGGGCGTGCCCCCGCTGTATGGGCCACAATTGTTGCTGTCGTAATAATCATAGTTTAATTATATACAATTTTTCACACAAAAGGTTTGCATCAAATAATTCAGTACGAATCGTGTGCTCCAATATAGATAGATTAATAGAAGTGCATTATTCATTGTTGTTTGTTCTGAATAAGTGCACAAATATGTATTATTTAGCAACAAGCTAAAACCAGAATCTGATTGTTCAGTTACCTATAATGCATTCATATAACTGGTTAGTTTCCGGTTGGCAATTAAATTAAAATGCACATTTATATTAATGCTCATAATTATTTTATAGTTTGTTTTGTAAGTCCCATTCAAAGTAAAAATTTAATTCAGATTAAATTATTTATATTAATTATCCTTTTAATATTCACATTCAACTTCAAGAAATTTCGTTTAAATAATTAACATATTGAAACCATCAAACAAGTGTGGCAAAATATAAAATGCTTTTGATTAAATTTTGATTCAACAAATTGGTTAGATATGTGCCAGGCACAGGACAATGCCGCTCGTTAAGCTCTATGCGAAGCAGGCTTAAGTCGGAGCTACGAAACCAACAACAGCAGCAACAATAAAAGCAACGACAATGACAACGACAGGGACAGCGATGACGATGACGATGACGATAACGATGACAGCGGCATGTAACGGAAAACGGAAATTAAAATCCACATGCCGGCCTGTCGACAATGTGCCAAGGCGACTGTAGGAGACATCAATCCACTAGACACACATCCCTTATCACACAACCGCCCCTCCAGCCCCCCCCTTAAGTCGACAAGTGTGGCATCAAAAAGTGCGCAATAAAGAATAATAATAAAGATGTTGTAATAAATGAACAATTTCAAGTTTTGGAACGAACAAAAGATGAAAGCGAGCCAAATGCAAAATGCTGCGAACCGAAAAACTTGGTACATATATGTATCTATGTACATATGGAAACATATATATACATAAAATAAAGCATACATATATATGTGTGTGTGAAGCTCGAGAAACAATTAAAATAAATATACGGCAAGAGGGTGGGAGAGGGACAGCTGGAGAGATAGAAATCTATATGACATTTCATAAGAAAATTTCTAGGAGCAGTCCAAAGTACTATGGGCTAAAGTTGGTAATAAAAGCCGCATTTCTTATGCCCGATCTTTTATTTAACTTTTTGAAAAGTTTTGCCAGTAAATCATTCGAAATGATTAAATAAAAAATTTAAAATGGGATCGCAATCATTTTGTTTTTCTGAGAATTTAAGAAACATGTGTAAAAAATATGAAATTTGAACAATATTTCGTCAACTGTGTTGTAAAAACTTATCTATAAACCAGTCACTTTAGAGCTATTAAATCGCACTTTAGAATTGTGATACTTTTTTATGCCCAAGAAATTGTTATTTGGCCCCATAGTACATCGGGACGCTGGCATCCATTCGAAAGTCCGCCGCCCATTCACAATAATTTAACACACACGCCCCAAAGTTGTTGCCCACAGCAACAGATACAAAACTTTCACCTGAAAGCCCCACAAATGCCTGGATCCTTAGACGGCTGTCACTCCTGCTCCCGACATTCTCCTTCTCCTCCTCCCTATCCTGCAGGAGATATAAAAGCTGGAGCCCTGAGCATCCTTCAGACAGTTTCCATGACCATCAGTGCGGTGGGCAGCTCCCCCAGCGATTAGCCGCCTCTGCTTGGATTTTTAGCTATTTTTTAATCAAATTTTTCAATTATCTACCTACATATATAATGATATACCTATGCCGACACACACACACACACGCACACACACGGGCAACATCATCAGTAAAATAGAAAAATGCGCAAAGCTCTTAGGAATTTTGCAATTAATATTACGGTGAGAATGCGAAAATTTGAACTAAGAATTTTTTTATAATGTAAATAGTTAATAATTATAATTATGAAAATTTCGCAGTGTATTTGTGATGCGCTCGAGGCCAAGAATATTCGTTGAATTTCACTTCACTTGGAATTATTAACAAATTGAAATTAAATCAATATTTGATAACAGCCAAGTAAACAAATCACTGCGATGTTCCATCTGCAAGCCCCGTTTTTAGAATGTTTGGCCGGTTCCTGCAGATTGGCGGCAGTTGCCTCAAGTACACATTTGTTCTTGGCAAGGATTGCCAAACGTGGCCACCAGCAGATCGTGTTGATTAACCGATGAGACTTTATTCACAGTGGTTTTACTTGGAAGGTTCTCTTTCGATAAAAATCTGGTTGCATATCAGGGTGAAACGCCGACTGCCATGTAGAAACTGTCCCAAATATATACCCAAACTGTGATTTTGAAATCTTTCTAAATCACTCGCTCCAGACGATAATGGAACGATAATATTCCAGTTGGCTAAGCGACTCTTAAGCAGCAAACTGATTTGTGGCATCTTTCAGGCAACTGGAAAGTGAACTAATCAAGGATGAAGATGGTTTGGAATACAACGATCTGTCGTTCGTCGAAGTTTGTGCCAACACCAAGTAAAACCGTTATTTAAATCTGGCTTATCTCAAAACTTCTTAACTTGAACACAACATTTTTACTTCAACGTTTTTAATAGTCAAAGAACTTTGTTCTCAATCTAAGAAACATTTTATTTCCAGAACCTATTTAAGCTCATTTTAATTACGATAATTTTTATAAAGAATTTTTTGTACTTAATTTCTGAATGTAAAATTCTCTTTTATGAAACATTAATGGAATATTTAGCGAAATTCAAGAATATTTATCAAAAGTCACAAATATATGATTACAGTCGACGGCATAAATATTTTGACAAAGAAATTACCATGTGTTTTTGTTAATAATTTTTTAACGGAGCATTGAAAAAATTTAAAATAAATATGGTGTATAGATA